>OX155971.1:23999176-24134176 GCA_944548615.1 Micropterix aruncella | reverse complement strand
TTAACCTGCTACAGCGCTATCTAGTGGTAAGTTACAACAACGTGGATAGCGCGAAAATATTATACGGGCTGTAGCGCCATCTGGTGGCGAGTTACAATATGTTAATATCGCTAAAATAGTATGCGCTCTGAAATGTCTGTGTAGACCAATTTCCATGACGATCGGTTAAGCGGTATAGAAGTTGCAAAAGTAGTTGCAAGTTACAACAAAGCGGAAAACATAAAAACCTCCTCCATTAAAAAACATTATTATATGTGACAACTGTTATGGTGATCGGTCAAACGGTTTCGGAGTCTATTAAGCTCGGGCAGTCAGATATACCAACATCCATTTTTATATTATATATACAGATGAGTTGGGCAAGTCAGGTAACATGATTAACGAAACAATAAACTAGCAATTTAACTGGTAATTTTGTGTGCTTTGCAATCGACAACTGCCTCCAATGCAATTTGCATATTGATGCGATTTAAAACGTAGAGCAGATTTCGCAATGCGCAGATGTAATTTGCATAATAAACCATTTGTTAAATAAAAAAACTATATCTAAGCCTACATGAAAACTCCTATCTACTCCATTAGGTAGGTATTTACATACTGGAATGCGTCAAAAATTACACGATCATGGTAGTATTTATATAAAGTGTAATGAATCATTGTCGGAATTGCAAACCTACTTACAATAAAGAAAATATAAGGAGTCAGGAAAATAACAGTTAAAAATAAATAAGGAAATAAGCAATCTCCTAAATATTATCAAATAAAAATATTAGGAATGTGTTAATAGCTATATAAGAGAAATAGATAAATCAGTATTAATGTCAATTCAACCAATCAGTATCAATTTCAATTCAAATCAATTTCAATTCAAACTTTGAAACCCTATTGTCAAATATTTGTTATCTGGAATACTTATAATAATAATATAGAAGACCTCAACGGCTGCAAAGGCGAAAATGGAGTCCATTGAAACGGCGGAGCAAGCGCAAGGGGCACCCATCACCTCCCCCAACAGGGAGCTAACCCCCCACATATTGGGGTATCTAGGTCAATTGGAGCTGTACTGTCAATCACGGCGGTGCAATAGAGTCGGTGGCTTAAGAGACCCTTGGGGTTCAACGGCAGCACTCGTAGTCTTAAAATTGGATTACTGTTTTGGCGTCAGGTGGCAACCGGCCGTAAAACAACATAGCCACTTTATATTCCTTGTCCATGAAAAAACACAAGATCGTGCTAAGTGGAGGAAAATGACAAGGAAGGCTGACCCCAAGTAAATGGGACAGGGTCTCGGAAGAAGAAGAAGATATATCAGTTCATATATGTACATAATATTTCTGCGTCTATAATTTCACAAATTACTTGCATTTGATTTCATTATTTTAATACTACCTAAAACTAATAGTTTTATGAAGAAGAGACCTCCAGTTGGTTATGACCATTAAAACGACCACCATCATAAAATAAAATATCCTAAATATCCAAAATATTTAAATTCCCCGGACATTTTTACTAATGCGCCCTAGAGCAGTATTTTTCAACCTTTTTTAGATCGCGATCCCCTTTTTGGTAAATAAAAAATTGGCAAAAAAAACTCCTATGCGACCCCCCCCCCCCCCCCCCCTGAGACTCTAACTTAGTTCTTTCGACCCCTTAGTCTCTTTCCCAGCTGTAACTGTAAGCATTCAATAAATATTTTTATTATAAAAACAATGGCTACATAAAGTTTCGTAAAAGAAAAAGCAAAAAATATCAGGCGGCCTCCACGTATGAAGTGCGAGTCCGGGTAGGATTCTGGCCTGCGGGTCGGTTTCCCCCAGGAGTCAATCTTCTGGCGCTCCTGGACGGTTTGCGCAGCGTGCGGCGTCAGCTAATCGATTGTGCATTCTGACAGTCGTGGGAGTCTGGAAACTGTACTGTCTCCTATAGAGGGGGGGGTAGCTGCTTCACCTTACGGCGACTGCTCTTGAAACGACCAATAGGCTACCCGATTCCGGGTAGCAGCCGGATAAAGGGCGCCGTGGTCCGCGGTAAATTCTCCAAGCGCCGTGACACCGCTTCGTAAGGGAAAGGACTGCGCAAGCGACTTCGACCCGTAACATTCGGTATACCGGATTAACCTGGTTGTAACTGGTAGTAAGGCGCGAGTGTCAGCCCATTGGGTGACTAATCTGGCTATCTTGCGGTGAGGCGTTACGGGTATGTGGCGGAACTTGACGGTGGACTGTTTTGTCCTCATACTTCTGCTCTCACCTCAAGGAAGACAGAACAATACATTTCGTTAAAACTGCATGAGGTGACGGGTTCGCCGGTTGTAGTTGACAGGTCTACTTCAAGTCCCTGGTAGCGGATGGTTTCGTGCGGCTTGGGCCATAAGATCCACTGTATTTTCGGGTCGGTCTAACTCACGATTCAGCTTCTCAGTAGCCACCTCGTGTGCAAGACAACCACGGGAACGACTCTCGCGTCGAAAGCCTCACGGCTGGTGGGTCGGTTTTCCCTGAGGGATTGCCTGCCGGCGCTACCCGACGGTTTGCGCACCGTGCGGCGACAGCAAATCGGTATGTGCACTCTGACTAATTACTGAAGGAGTCGGGATACTATAGAAATATACTGTTTCCTAAGCAGCGGGAATAGATGTTGGCCTGTCGTCGACCACTCTTGAAATGACCAATTGACCACCTTATCCCTAATTCAGAGCCAAGCAAAATATGTGAATGGTCCGCAAAAGATTTAAACTGAATCAGCACTGCAAATAGAGGTCGTGCAAGAGACTATCGAACCAGTAAATAGTAGTCAAAACTAGTAGTCAGAGGGCAAGGCTGTCCGCTGGGTAATTTTTCCCGGTGCTTCGTCGTAAGGCGTTGGTCTCGGATGGGCATGTCGGTAGGCCTCAGGACGGTATCGTATCTAAGTCTTCTACGATCACCTCACAAGAGATAGAACCATCAATATCCCTAAAACTTTCTGAGGTTATGGGTTCGGCCGTTGTAGTTCTCTAAGTTCATTTCTTTATACGAAGAGTCTACCAGTTATCAGTTTACATAGAGTTTGGCCAACCCTACGAAAGCTGCACTGAATCATTAGAAACCACGATATACAATCAGTATGTCTGTGATGAAAACTTGGACCGTAACTGTGGGGCTCATCCACAAAGGAGAATGGGCACAAATGTATGACACCAATCACAATAAATGATACGTCGTTAAAAGGCATATTTGTGTAAAATAAGAGTAACCATGGCGGTAATCTCAATTCGCTGTCTGATCGGAGTAATCCTACATTGAAAGTGATTATTTTTGATGCGTTTTATGTCACTTTCTTCCTCGTTATATCCCTCTTACTGAAGCGTTCCATTGCAATCAAATAATCCACTCGTTAAGTATTCAAATCCAATAGAAAGCCGAGGTCAACATATAAAACGGGTGACAGAGTCCAAGTTAATGCCAGTCTAAAGTCGACGTGAACAATACGAAACGAGACAACGTGGTCACTTACTTAATAACAGCGAACGACTGGCAAGTCAACTTGCGGAAGCATCTCAGAGAGCGAGGGAGGGAACAATAGCGGTTCCTGTGTTACTAGTCATCTGCTTACATACACTCAGGTTTAATATCAATAATAAAAATCTTGCTTGAATGTGATATATTAATCGCTGTGTTTGTATCCCTTTTTTTATTAGATAGATAGATCCACCTAACTTTAAAAGTACTTGACCGATTCTTGTGTGATTTTCATCATTAACTACTTAGTTTGGCCAACCCTACGAAAGCTGCACTGAATCATTAGAAACCACGATATACAATCAGTATGAATTGTCTGTGATGACGCGCGGTGTGAAAACTTGGACCGTGACTGTGGGGCTCATCCACAAAGGAGAATGGGCACAAATGTATGACACCAATCAAAATAAATGATACGTCGTTAAAAAGGCATATTTTTGTAGCTTAAAATCTGCGCTGATATCAAAATCGGTCAAGCTGAATCGGAGATATGATTTTTTATACATCTATTTCGAGCTAAAAATCCAGTATATTCTGAAGAGTATATTTCAAAACGGACAACTTATATGGGTTTGTCGTTCGTAGTATATTTTTATTCACTTGAAAAAAGCTATCCTACGATGTATGACTCATCTTTTTTTTTATTTATTTATTTTCAGGAAAACCAACAGCTAATTATAATTCAACAAAAATACGGAGTAAGATAACATAGAGCCAATTAAAGGTTTTCACGTTTAAGTAACGTTGTAGAAACATATGGGATCTTTCAATTAAAGCTATCGATTAAAAATGCATCAAAAATTATTTAACAATTAATGCTAAAGAATTCACTGTTCAGCCGCTGCCTAGCTGAGTTAACACTCGTACAGAATAGATCAAAGTCAACGCGTTTAATCAAGTCATTGAAATTGTCACTTGTTCGCCACAGAAATGCATTTTGCCTATAGTTGGTACCAGCATGAAATAGAAATAGAAATATTTTTATTGTCCGAAATTGTGGTGGTACATTTATGGTGATAATGCTTAAAACTATGTATCTCACAATTACCTGTTATTAAAACAGATTGACAAATTTACTTATCTGCTAAATTGACTTATCTGCTAATTATAATATTTTATTAAAAATGTAATTATTTCACTGGTTTAACATGAAAAAAACTAAACAGACCGGATAAGTTGAACTAACAGTAGAAGACAATTAGAAAAAATAATTCACCAATAATATAAAAAATAAAGAAAAAATCAAAATCAAGGAATAATCAAAATTCCGCCTATAAATACGAAATGTATATAATTTAAAATGTAACAGTAGAAAACAATTAATAAAAAATAATTCACCAATAGGTAATATAAAAAATAATGAAAAAAAAACAAAATCAAGGAATAATCAAAAATCCGCCTATAAATACGAAATATATATAATTGAAAATTTGTAATCTTCCTAATTGAATTATAGTAAAAACAAAATGAAAATGCATGCCTACAATATAATATTATGAGAAATATTCGTTTAATGTGTAAAAGCTTTTATCGATAAGCCATTTTTTCAACGCTGCGGTAAACCCTTTTCCTTTTATTTCTTTGATATTTGCAGGTAGATGGTTATAGATTTTTATTGCATTGTATAACATTCCTTTTTTAAGTAGAGTTAAATTTGGCTTGGGTGCTTGTAGCTCATGTTTATTTCGTGTGTTATAGCCGTGTTCAACATTGTTTGTTTTGAAATACTGATCGTGGTCCCTTATAAATTTGCAGGTTTCCAAGATGTACATCGATATAAACGTTAGCACAAACTCCTTTTTAAATAGTGGTTTGCAGCTGTCAGTCTTTGGAATTCCACATATTATTCGTAAGCATCGTTTTTGTACTATGAATATTTCCTCTGCGTTTACCGAATGAGGAACATGGAGAGCAGGGTTAAATCTATTGAGTTTGGAAGGAACACGGAGATTAATTTTATTTAGTAAGTCAGGACAGTTAATATTATGGGAGGTGATTTTTAGCAAAAAGGTTAAGTTCGCGGTTTCACGCCGCTTAATCAAGGGGAGGATATGAAATTTCTTGCATAAATTGAAATAGTTAGATGAGCTGTATGGGATTTTCAGGCGGAAGCAGAGATATTTCAGGAACTTCATTTGAATGCGCTCGATTCTATTTATATATTTATCATAACAAGGGTTCCATACCTGAGATGCATATTCCAAGATGCTTCTGACAAAAGTGCAGTAAAGGATCTTGAAAGTTTTAACACGGTGAAAGCAAGCTGCACTCCTCATAACAAAACCTAAAGCTTTGGAAGCTTTAGAAACAATAGATTGAACGTGATTATCGAATAGTAGATGAGAATCATGAATGACACCAAGATCTTTAACCACGTTGCATCTCTGCAAGGTATGAAACTTGAATGAGTATGAGGCTGGAGTTAATAGTTTTTTACGCGTGTAGGTGACAACGGTGCACTTGGATGGACATGGATCTTGATTGGACATGGGTACCAAAACGCCCATCCTCCTTTAAAGTTGTTCAGGTAGCCATGTCAAGTTATATTCGGAATCCCCCTGTGGGATATGATCCTGATCCTAGAAATACGCAGAAGAACCAAAGCTGTCGCCATAGCTCAGAAGATACACAAGTTGAAACGACAGTCGTCCGGTCACATATAGACCCGATAATTGTTAGAGACCTAAGGTTTTCGAATGGAGGCCTCGCATCGGAAATGCAGTGTAGAACGCCATTCAGCCCGGTGGTCTGACAACTTAAAAAACCAGGAGGTGACTGGATGAGACAGACAAGGAACCGGCAAGCATGGCGAGCCTTGGGAGGGGTCTTCATCTAGCAGTTGATACACAGACAGCACTGAGAAAAATATTGCATTGATTCTTATATTATTAAGGTTTTATAAAGAATAACGATGTTTCAATCGTGATTTTATTGAAATACAAGGAATTTTGTTGTAACTCGATGATATATTTTCATTCCGTTAAATACGGAAATAACACTACTGTAGTTTCTACATGATTCATGTGTCCTATTAAAACCGTACGTACCGAGATCTCAAGGTCGCTACGTAATGAAATAACATTGTGTTTTTACATTAAAACGCAGTACCTACCATCATGCCAACACCATTACGCATGATGTTAGTTCATACTATCGAAATCAGCCCGAGTTATCATATATACGTAATCCTTGTTGAAACATGCGTACTCGTATTTCAGTGTATTAAATATATTTTATCAGTGTACCATTATATTGATATTACTATATGTAGTCCAAATATATTTCATTAATACACTTTTCGATGCTCATAAGCTGCAAAATATATTTACTTTCACCAACACATCACTCTTCGTGAATGACGCTTATTACCGCATGTATATGAAACTTTCTGTGTCATGTAGAGTAGTATATGTGACTATTTTATTTTATTATTATAATTTTACTGTGACATTTTATTTTTCTTACAAATAATACAATTTTTATTTATAATTTAAATTATGACTATATAGTTTATTATTAACCGAAGGATGTTTCAATGCTTCAATGTTTTATTGTATTATAATTATATATTTACATATTTTATTTTTATTTATTTATTTATTTATTTACTTATTTTCAGGAAAACCAACAGCTAATTATAATTTAACAATGCCGGAGTATGATAGCAGAGAGCCAATTAAAGGTTTTCACGTTTAAATAACGTTGTAGAAACATATGTGATCTTTCAATTAAAGCTATCGATTAAGAATGCATCAAAAATTATTCAACAATTAATGCTAAAAAATTCACTGTTCAGCCGCTGCCTAGCTGAGTCACTCGTACAGAATAGATCAAAGTCAAAGCGTTTAATCATGTTATTGAAATTGTCACTTGTTCGCCACAGAAATGCATTTTGCCTATAGTTGGTATCAGCATGAGGAACATGAAGAGCAGGGTTAAATCTATTGAGTTTGGAAGGAACACGGAGATTAATTTTATTTAGTAAGTCAGGACAGTTAATATTATTGGAGGTAATTTTTAGCAAAAAGGTTAAGTCCGCGGTTTCACGCCGCTTAATATATATTTAATATATATTTTTTATATATATACGCTTAATATATATTTTATATATATCTCTCTATCTCGGAAGGTGGCTCTTATTGTAGAATTAACTGTTCCATGGGAATCAAATATCCCAAAAGACCACGAGTACAAATTAAATAAATACCATGATCTTGCAAATGCCGTAACCCGGAACGGCTTCACTGTTCACCTTCATGCGGTGGAAGTTGTCGCTCGTGGCCTGCCAGCTTAATCACTATTTCACCTCTTTAAAGATCTTGGCCTTTCCAGAAAAATAATCAACTCTTTCTTAGAAAAATTATCTAAAACTGCGATTTGCGCATCTCAAATTCTATGGCTTCGAAGGGGGAGTGAATGGGTGGTAAGGTGAACGCTCACATGTGGCAAGACAGCTGTCCTAAACCTACCACAGCCGGTTCGTAATTCCGGAATCCACTGCTCACCCCCCAGAAGTGTAAAAAAAATAGTATTATGATGGGCCCGACTCCGGTCGGTGAATTCCATGGCAGCTCCGTTTGTATTTATTTATATTATTATTATTCAATTCAATCTTTTTTTTCCATTTCACTATTTTTTTTGTTTAAACTATTTTTTTTTCTTTTGAATATGTTTTCTTTTTTAAACTAGTATTTGTTTATAATGTTTGCCCTAGAACAAGTGTTCACTTAGCTGGGCGACATGGGACCGATCTTTACTATATGATATTAATTATGATTTCTTATGCTTGTTGCATATTATGTATATTACCATAAATAAATAAAAATAAATAAATACAAATGGTGAAAGACATCCTGGGTCATCTAAACTCCATACACCCAGAAATTAGATTTTACTATGAAATAGAAATGGACTGCTCTCCAGCTTTTTTGGATGTCAAAATGAAGAGGAGAAATGACAATACTTTTGGACATAGAGTATATCGGACGCCCATACATACGGACAGATATTTGCAAACCAGCTCACACCATCATCTCTACTATCCACAACATTAAGTGCAAACGTCGCTCTTGAATCAAGCACAACGTCGCTTTTGAAACATGTCACTGTTGTCCTTAGGAAAAATATAACAATATATAAATAGTATATAATATAAGTTTATATAAAACTGAATTTCTGAGACGCTGTCCTGTGTACCTATACACAGCTAACGCCAGTCTTCGTTTTACCCTTAAGGTAAGTACATAAATACCTTTAACTGGAACGTCAAAAAAGTTTTAGTAATTTTGAGAATATTACCTGAAACAAGAGAAAAAAAACATTTTTTAAATGTTATATAAAAATGATATACAAAATTTGAACAAAAAAAAACCGACAATATTTTTTTTAAATAATATATATATATATTTATTTTAATATATATATATATATATATATATATATATATATATATATATATATATATATATATATATATATATATATATATATATATATATATATATATATATATATATATATATATATATATATATATATATATATATATATATATATATATATATATATATATATATATATATATATATATATATATATATATATATATATATATATATATATATATATATATATATATATATATATATATATATATATATATATACATATATATATATATATATATATATATATATATATATATATATATATATATATATATATATATATATATATATATATATATATATATATATATATATATATATATATATATATATATATATATATATATATATATATGTTGTGTGGGGCTTTTCTAAGGTCTTCATGAGCCTTGTAACACATCGACATTGCTGATCTATTGTGTTCGCCACCTACTATAGTTCTGCGCTAAGCTTCGTGTCATTTAAGAAATGCAACAGGCTTTTGGCGCCAGATTGTTTTACCTCCTTAGGTTGGAGGTAATGACCACCCAAGTGGGTGTATCTTTTACGCATCAGCGGGCCACACTCGCACATGAGGTGCAGGGGGCTTCCTCTGCCCCTTGGTAGAACCTGCACATTGTTGTGTCTCGGAGTTTGAGGTTGTACATGTGTTTGTTAAGGCCACAATGCCCCGTGAGCACCCTCACCAGTATGGGTAGATTGTTCCTATTTAGCGATAAGGCCTCACGGCTGCTAAAAGTTACCTAAGTGATAATATTTTTGGAATTTTCGATGTATTCATATTTCTATTATTAATTTAGATTTTTAATTTTTTTTAATTTGTATCTACATTTTACGAAATATTGTATTATTATTGGACATTGGTTATTGGATCATTATAATTTGGATTATTTTGATTATTTTTCGTTTTGTATACTAATTAATTATTATTCAATAATTTATTTTTGAGTTTGTTTTGTTATAATAACGCAGGGATGTCATGAATAATTAAATCGACGAAAAGGTTAGTGAGTATTTTACACTTGATTTTGTATGTACATTTGTATACACATAACATTAACATTATGCATACGACACTACAGAATAATAATCTCTGGTTTTTACCCTAAAATATTACTAACTAAACCTTAAAAAATAAAAATAAAATATTAAAAATATTTGTAATAAATATTAAATAGTCCTTTATAAGATATTTGTAATTGAGTCATCCAGATATGATATCTAATTTTAAATGTGTGTGTTAAATCTTTGCAATGTTTGATTTGTAACGGTTAGCAACATATATAAATTTGCGACTACCATTAATTCACTCGGTAACATTTTTGGCAAGAATTCTGTCTGACCTCATTTATATCATATTATTATTTAATCAGAATTCATTAACGCGTCTTTTGCACTAAGCACTTTCATCAAACGCTTCTTTCACTCCCACGCTCGTGCATTCTGACGTCATTCAGAACTTTTCAACGTCAAAATGTTAGCTTAATAAACCGCAATTGTTCATGTATAAAATCACGTCACTCATTGGTAAAAGTCGACGTAAGATTGGAAACCTGGTTTCCGCACAGCATCAGAAAGAGCGATGTCAATGTCATATGTTAGATGTCAATGATATATTTTTTTTACATTAGAGGGTAGGTGGGGGCAAGGCCCTGTAATTTTCAGTTTTTTGAAAATTATGGAGAATTAGTGAAAGATTTATTTTCAGTTGAATATTGGAGTTTTAGATTAGGATCTTACATATAATCTGTGAGAGTTGCCACCCTTCACTATACTCCAATTGATTCCAGTGAGCGAAGGGTGGTTCTCATCGGTAAGTTTTCTCCGTATTGAAAGTCGTAGATGTTGAAGTTGAAGTATTTATTCATAAGGTCTGTGATAGGTTGCCAGTTCGTAACGCCTTGATTGATATTTCGCCGGTGTGTAGGTAGTGAGGGCGCGAGGTGAAGTCATGGTTCTGTGCCCGAAGTGTGAAGCGCCGCGATAGATTCGAAGATAATGATGATCGCGTATACTATGCGTGGTTCGGTCGACTCGAAGGTAATGAAAAGCGCGAGTACTTGTAGATGAGCGGTTACTGTCCGCCAGGGAATGATAAAATATGTGTCGAATGTACTGCTTTTTATATGGTATGTAGTGACGCAATAGTTATGAGTGGGGTGAGAAATAAGTGTGTCAATTCGTATCGATCAGAAGAAATGACATTTGTCATCGTTTGACTGTGCATAAAATGCCGAATTTAGTTGGAAATCAATTGCAGCGGACTCGTGTATATTCGAGCGTGTTTGCGATTTCGATTCTATAGAAAATATTTTTTATTGTGGGTATGTTGGACCAAGTCTCAAACAAATCCCTGAAAATATCAGGCATATTCAATCACCAGTTGCAGAGAAATCTTAAGTTATGTATAAAAAACAATTGCAGAGGGTTGCCTCAAAAAATGGGGCAAAGCCACGCACTTTCACATTTCACACTTTCCACGTGGTGTCGTCTCCAACTCAGTAAGCAAATGATATTGAGGAACTTGAGACTCGAATGTGAAGCTAAGCCGGGCAGTTCGTCATCGTAAGCTCAATTGCGAAAATAGCTTAAACCGTTTTGAAAACACTCAGCTTGGTAGGACAAGAAATATTACATCAAAACACGAAAAAACAGACTTACCGCATTTTCCAAGTTAGTGTGGAACTGGAAAGTATTGAGACAGGTCAGCCACCTGGCGGCTATCGAAATAATTACAAAAATTTCCTCCGAAAACCCCCGTGCGTGAATTTGCCCCGTGCGGGGCTTTACCCCCGCCTACCCTATGTAAATAATTAATTGATGAGAAATGGAGGATATTTTGAAAATGTTTGCAATACTTTAAAATGACTCTTTTTCATAATATTGAAAGCTTCTACATACATAAGCAAAGTAAATTTACCAATTTCTTATAAAACCACTTGCCTTTTTCCAAATGTAAAAAACTGTCGCGAGTCTGCCAACCAATTAAAGATAACGAGACTTCTATTATTATTTCACATTTCAAATCACTTATGAAACTTTAAGGGACCTTTCCTATAAACTTGTTTAAGACTCGGCGTCTCTAGTGCTAAAAGCCATCGATGAAAAACTGACTTTCACGTCTCTGGCACGCACCCAACTGCTTCAGTGCCATCGACAGGGTCCGTATTTACGTTCTATAAATATTACAGAGAGATTCCATCGTCGAACTTTCATCGGGAGCGCTTCAGATAACAAAAACAACCGATCGATGGTTATGAATTAATGGCAGATGGATTCTATCACTTTTTATATCCATATCTGTATTGGAAGTTGTCGCATAGACATGGACCTGCAGAGAATTGAAAGCACTTAAAAGATGCATTGTAATAATCATAATCATAATTATTATTATTTTAAAAACGACTAGGTATCTAAAACAATTAAATAGGTAGATACATAATCTGGTGAAATAGTCGAAAAACATATTATTAACATTACTATTTACAATGTGCCTCCTAATAACAAATAACACTTATGTTTTCATTACTACTCTAAAACTACAGATGCCATTCGAAAAATGAAAACTTCGTAGAACGCGAAATAATTTAAACTCAACAAACTCCCGATCTCCCGATCGGATTTAGATGCAATCGGGTGATTGAATCATCTGAATGGCTGAGAAGCAATTTTAAAGCGCGGTAAACGTACACGTAAACGATCCTACGTAGCAAACGTGAATACGACGACGTGCGCTTCGAAAGCAAATACATATATTATTGAATCCGTAGCTTTGATACTCGTACCATGGGCGAAAAGCTACTGTTCAGGTACGTATTTAACACTCGGATATCGATCTCGTGGACCCGCCAAAATGATAGATCACGCGACCGAGTATTCGGGACCAAGAAGCCGAATTGGGTGATCTATCAATTTACTCGGGATCTAACCGCAAGATAAACCATCAGAGGGATTCTCAATGCCCGCGAAGAGAATAGATCCAACATAGTGTCACATTAGAATCGGTGAATACGTATATCTCTCTGATATCACATCGTTAATTTAAGCCATTGTGGACGAAGCGAAACCGAGCCTTCTTTACAATATGACGTCGGGGTCACCAATATAAGTGATTGATCTAGACACCGAGGAGTTGATGACCGATGTATGTATGTCGACGAGCAGATGTGAGTACTTATCCAAGTTGTTTAGGTTCCTTGACGAACAGAGAGTAATAATATTTAAACCATTTAAATAGAAGTTATTTTGAGAGGTGACTTACAAGATTGACGTGATCTAAATGAAGTGATAAAGTGATTTGATTGATATAATTGCATAATCGTACTTGCTCCGGTATGGAATGCATCAATACATGCAAAAATAGTCGACACTGCTGTAAACGATGCTGCAATAATTGTCTCCGGCTGCCTCAAAGCTACCCCCGTCAAAAAGCTTTATCCGATCATCAGCATCGCTCCACCGTTGAAATGCGTCGTGATGTCCTGATTGATTCAAAACTCTTAAAGGTGATATATGACCAAAGACACCCACTGCACGGACAAAAATTACACCACAATCGCCCCAAATCGCAAAAATTGTTAATGAGCCGAACACAACCACTCAATGGCAGTCAATCATCGAATTGCATGACTCAATGGAAGACTTTACTCGGAAAGGATGTAAAGGAACATATAGCAACGGGGTCCTATCTCCCCTTCATTACCAGACGCAGCCTGAACAGACTGAGGTGACAAGATGCCGAGCTAATCTCGTTCGCTGGAGCTACCCAGACAACCCAATATGCAACTGTGGAACGCTGCAGGATGTAGACCAGCTCCGAGCCTCCCCGCAACAGTCAACCTCCATCACACACCAAGATCTACAGAGGCAAATGACAAGGCCATCCAGGCCGCATATTTTTGGAAAAACGTGTCCTTAATTGTTTCGGACACGTTAACGAACGAACGAACTTCTTTTTGCAATCTATTGACAGAATTCCAATGCAATCCGTTATTTTTATCACAACGGAAAATGGTGACCGAACCCAAATAGTCATTTTCCCCCTTCTCGCCAACTCCCCCCGCGCCAAGCCCCTTACCCCCCCCCCCCCCCCCCCAATAATCCACCAACACACCACCCCACCAACAACCCCCTTCCCCAGGGGCGGATCGTAAGTTTGTGGGGCTCTGGGCTAATATTACTTGAGGGCCTGCCTGATTAATCAACTAATTGCCATTTTGTCAATAAAACTGTTTTCGATAATGATGTCTAAGTCACAATAGGAAAAAAAGTAAAAAAAAAAAAAAAGAAATATTTTATTTATTTAATATAAAATTTTTCACTAAAAATAGACAAATCAAATAGCAACTCGACTTAAATTAATAAATTATTCATGTAAACTAAGTAAAAAAATATATAATAATAATTTGATATAAATAATTTAAGTAAGTATGAATATTAATTTTAAAGCTAGTTAATATAAATAAAATTTATATATAAATATTCATTACTAGTTACCTATTGAAAAGGCATTATCCTTAGTATGGAACTGTACTGGTATACATAGACGATATTTTTATGAATCAAGAAATTAAAAAAAATTAAAAAAGTATTGCAAATGATATTAACAGTTCATGCAGGTTGTTGTTATGCAAATAAATTATTGAGCAACCTTTCTGCATGTTTATACTAAAAATTCCTGGGTTGCTAGCCTTATGATAGTTATTTTTTTTATTTTAGATTTTGTTCACATTATTTTCCATTATTTTCGGCATTTGTTCACATTATTTCCCGGGCTGGGGCCCTTTTATATCCACGGGACCCTTGGCTACAGCCCAAAAAGCCCTCATATAGATCCGCCGCTGCCCTTCCCCCCGACCTCCCCCACTTCCCAGCTAGTGACCTTCCTCTCCTTCCTTTCCTCTGCTTCCTTATTTAATTTTAGTCATTTGTTTTATTTTTTTATTTTTTTTAATTATCTGCCTCTTTCTAGTTTCTGTTTGTTTCTTTTTATCATTTGTTTTTTTATTGTTCTTTTGCGTAGCCAACGTTCTAAATTTGTTATAAACTTAAGCTATAGGTTAGCTGATAGACATTGCTGCAAGGCAATAAGCTCGCCTTTTTTATTTAAAATAAAGAGTTTTTTATTATTATTATATTTTAGTATTTTGTAGTATTTCCGTGGTATTATAATGGCTATTTTGAAATATGATGTAATTTCTTAAATGCGGTGCGGTATTAAAAAAATGCGTCGCTTGCTTATACAATCTAGTGGGGTGATAAAATCCAAACAAATATAATCTTATCTGCTTCGCAAAAAAAAATGTTAACATAATATTATTTATACTTTTGTTACTTTTTTTGCCAAAATCAATTGTCTTGTATTGGATAATGTTATAAAATGAAAAATAAAATTGTATGACGGGTATTCCAACCAAAAATTCACAATGTGCTTTCGGCCCTACGATGCATCTGTGAACCGAATTTCAAATCTCTAACCACATTTTAACCGAAAATTTATAAAAAAGTGTAGGTACTATGTAATAAATATAAGAGTGGTATCACTCCAGAACAGACTGTAGTCTAGTGGAGCTGATAAAATCCATCAAATTTGTACTTTCTTTGCTTCTCAAACAATGATTAAGTATTTGCTCTTTTCTACACTGTATTATTTATGTCAACATTGTAAATTTTTGTTTTGGAATTAAATAAATTAAAAATCAAGTTCAAAAAAATATTTCGAGGTTGAAGTATGACTAGCGCGCCCTCTGGTGGACCGATTTCAACTACAATGATTGAAACGTTTGTCATGACCGAATGGTGTCTGAACGCCGAATTTCAGATCAATCGGATGAAGCGTTTGGTACGAATACACACAGAAACACACACTCACAGACTCACAGACAGACTTCAGTATGAAAATGGTCATTATTTCTCAAGGGAGGGAGGGGGGTTGGTCAAAATGGATATTTCCATCTTCATCTCGATTTTTTTAGCGTTCGCAACAAGTCTTAGTAACATGAAAATAAAATGAGCATCGATACCGAAAACACTCTAATTTTTATACGATTTATTATTAGTGCTCTTAACGCCCTCGAAAGGCGTCTTTTCGTTAATAAAAACGAATATTATGCAGGATTTGCAATACATCACACAAAATCGGTTTTTATTGGGCTTCTGCCAGAATGTTTGATGCTTTGCGTCTTTAACCATCTAATTCTTCGCACCATACTATAATAACAGATTGATTGATGAATGGAAAAATGTATCTGAATATACATAAAAATGACCCAGTTTTTTATTTCCAAGCTTAGACTATGCGGATTAGAGACCGTATCGTAATCTATATAATATTATAAAGAGGTAAAGTTTGTGAGGTTGTAGGAAGTAATCTCTGGATCTACTGAACCGATTTTGAAAATTATTTTACTAATAGAAAGCCAAATTATTTGTGAGTGTCATAGGTTACATATTAATCCGAAAAATGTAAAGACTTTCGTGGTAGTTGGATTTGCAAAGTCGGAGAAAAAACGGTCCATTGAAAATGTTTCTTACGAACGCTGCTTTAACGATGAGAGATATATGATTGAGTTTTAGAGAAAAGTTGTAGAGCTTGATAATGCCTACAAAAAAGTTTGCGACAGCATATGTCTAAATTTTATATTTAAGTCACAAAAAGTAGATATTTATATTAAAAAAATAATTTAAATCGTTAGGTCATGTTTATTGGTCATATTATCAACAATAATGAATTCATATCAAAATAAGTAAATTTATCGTCTAAAGTGTTTAAAACAAAAGTTTTTTTTTATTGCATATAATTTCCCTTTTACTGCATAAATGGTTAAAGAGATAAGACACTCACAAATAAGACACTCACAAGAAGACACTCACAAATAACGGTAATATAGTCAAATTGGCATGCAACTACATACATACATATGCAGTAAAAATATAACTCTTCTTTTGGCAGTCAGGAAATAAATCAAGCACTCAGTACTAACCGAACTCCACTCAAAATTTCATCACAAGTAAAAAAAATTACCGCACAAGGAAGTGGGCACAGGTCAGCTAGTATTGGATAAAGTAGAACGGTTACAGAATATGTGTATTTGTTATATTTTAACCTCCTCAAATATCGGAATTTCAAATACGTCTTTAATGACTCGTCGATCTGTGATCACAGAAATTTACACATTTTAGCACTCCTATTTAACGTGCTCAATAATCCCACATCACCTCTATGTCTTCAGGAGAAGTTCTACCTTCTGGAGGGGAGAGGGTGGACGCGGTGGGAAGATCGACGAGGAGGGGGATTGTTACTTGCCGGTAAAGTCTTGGGTTGACCCAACCGATAGTATTCCTTTTTTCTGGATCCAAATGTTCTAAAATGTGGATAAATTCATTATGGAGCAATAGATATTTTTGTTATTTCTGTTAAATTTCGTTTCTTTTATTGTTCGCCAGCTGCTCAGTTCGCCAAATGTCAATGTTAACTAAATGTTCGCTTATCGTACCATCAGCGTTGCAAACCGCAAGAAAGCGTTACAAAATGCAAGAATATTATTTTAATTGCTTGTCTTGATACATATTATTACTAGTCACTGCGTAAAGAAAAACCTAACTAAGTCACTTTTGACTATGGGTCGATAAGAAACGGAGACATTAATAATTTATATATTAAAATTGTACGAATTATCACTTGCATTTTCTAATATGGGTGGCTGTTCGCGAGAGATCGATTCTTAGAAGCTTATATTCCTCTTTCACACGCTCGAGCCACCCCATAACAGACATAAATAACAGACACTGAAACAAAATACGGCTCATTCAAATATTAAAATCATCCGCAAGGAAGTCCTAACTAAATACGCAGGACAAAATTCCATGAAAGGTCCTGGTAATAATATATCGCCGTCTTTAAGGGCCGAAGACCCCTAATTAATTATCAGCCTGTCATTTCTCGCAGTGGATATATCGAGGGTGTCGACCGATAACAAAAAATCGTAAACGCGGCAAGCCGCTCGCGCAACCCTCTTACATATATTAAAACAAATGTGGTAATCTCAAAATAATCGCAATGTTTGAGGTAATTAGGAGGCTATTAATTATTCGACTGAAAGCTTGGATAAAATCAAATACTTATAATTTTGCTAGCTATTCGAAGGAATTTTAAGTACTAAATATGATGTATTGTTAATGTTTAATCTACATATTTTCGCTATAAACCTAATGATAATGTAGTAGTAATACATATTATAGAAAATTACCTTCAATTAAGGTGAGATTAATTTAAGTTAAAAATGTAAGCCTGATTGAATAATATGTACTCTCGCTAAGCCACACCCCTTAACCCTCAGTAGGCCGGTCTCTTACCGCCGCCATTGCCTTTTAACCAATCACGGGTTAGAGTGGCGGGGCTTTAGCGAGGCTAGTGAACGATTTTGGAAAATCGAACAGTCACAAAAATACCGAGGTCGAGAATGAACGACCCTTAAGCGGCGGGATAATAGTTGTACATACGGCAGCCCTTGGCTGGTCTCGTACTCGCGCGCATAATTTAAGTGTATACTGTAACTCACGAGTAAATTGAAGGACAATAAACGTTCTTTTGAAATAAACTCTTTCACTGTGTGATCATCTAATAGAGTGTGAACCAGATACGGGAGACTACTCGGCGGCCAGGAAGAACGAGAGAACGCGAAGGTAAATAACATTTACAGTCCACAAAAACCACCCTTCAGCAGTGGGAGAAACTCACAGAAAAATAACTGATGGATTTTATAACCATAAGTGATCCATCGCAGCCGGATGAAAAATAAAGAAAAGAACCTTGAAAAATAAATTGTACGATGGAGTCGACCGCAGAAAAATCGAACGTATCGAGGCGGACCTGGTCACAAAGCAGCAGGAGGAGTGAAAGAGTTCAGGAAGTGAAAGAAGCATCAGAACAGCTGAGGCGGGTCACCAGAGAACAAGCAAAGGTAGCCGCGGAAAAGAAAAAATTGGAATCAGAGGCGATAACGCAAAGGGAACAACTCCGTGCGACCGAAGAGATAGCGACGGCAAAACGCAGATCGGAGGCGGCAGGGGCGGCGGCTGCGATTCAAGTGCAACATGCAGATTTAGAAGCTGAATTGCAGATGCTAGAAGCAGACCGTCAGCACGCACTTAGAGTGTTAGACGTAGTTTCCGAAGCTTACGACTCAGAAAAAAGCGGAGAATGGGAGACAAGAAGTTACGCCGATCTTGAAGAAACAGCAGGTCGTACTACGCTGTGGGCAGAGACGCAAGCACCGCTGACTTCATATAGTGAACCCGACCAAATAAAACCACGAAATGAAGAGAGATACCGCGGCAGGAGAGAAGAAGAATCGGACGAGGCGATGCAGCACGAGGCGGGCGCGGCGGCACCTCACGGGGCAACACATCGCGCGGCGCACGAGGGGATGCGGCTCGAGGCGGGCGCGGCGGCACCTGACGGGGCGGCGCATCGCGCAGCGGGCGGCGAAATCGCGACCGCAGCGGACGCGGCGGCCACAGACGCCGCCGCGGCCGCTGGCTCCAGCACAGGAGACGGGTCCGATGACAGCGCGAGCAAAAAATTAATAAGCCAGGTATGTCGAGTAATTTCAATAGCCTCCTCGAAGCCGCAATATAACAAGGAACTTCCACACTTTAGTGGAGATCCACTTCAGTTTTTAGCCTTTAAATCGATTTTTAACCAGTCCACCGAAGTTATAGGTCTGAATGACGAACAAAACTTACTTCGCTTGCAATCCGCGATACGCGGACGAGCAAGAGATTGCGTTTCAGGGTTACTTTTATCCCCTGCGAACGTTGGCGAAATAATGAAAACATTAGAGACGTTATTTGGAAATCCAAATGTAATTATTCAGCGCACACTAGCTGATTTACGTAAAACCAGGGACCTCTCTGAATTTATAGAAGCAGAGGAATTGTTGCAATTTGCTTGCCAAGTTAAGAATCTGGTGGCCACAGTAAAATCAGTAAATAGGATTGAGCACCTATGGAACCCAGAACTTTTAGGTTCTCTTGTAGCGAAGTTGCCAAAAAACTTATTAACATTGTGGCTAGGAGATAAAGGAAAGGGTAAACCAGACGAACCGGTTATCATACGATTCGCATCTTGGCTAGAAACACTAGCGATAGACTCGCAAGATGCGGGAATAGGTCCATTAGACAGCGGTAGAAAAAATCAAGTAGTAGCGCGCGATAAAAAGTATAAACAGCAAAATCATAAAAATTACGTTCTTAACATGACTGAGCAGTCTCGTATGAAATGCCCAAATTGTACCGGCGATCATTTTCTCAGCAAATGCGAAAGGTTTAAAAAACTTTCCCTAGACTCTCGCTGGGGAGTCGTAAAATCACTTAAGCGATGCTTTAAATGCCTTGCACCTTCGCACGGCAGGAAAAACTGCCCAGCCTATAAAAGGTTTCCTCGATTTAAGTATCATTTCTTACTTACTGCCGCGGACGCGGCGCTCGGCGGAACCGAGATAATTACGGCAACAGCCGAAGGTGAAACACAGACCGGGGCTATTGTCGCGCATACAGTAGCCAACAACAGAGTCCTCTTGCAAGTTTTACCGATAACGTTAATAGGACCAAAGGGGAGAAAGGTAGTTTACGCGCTTTTAGACAGCGGATCGACGGTCTCTATAATAGACCGCGAAGTCGCGCAAGAGCTGAATATTAGAGGGCCTCCCACCAATATGGAGGTATGTGGTATAGGAAGTATGAAAACTTCTTCTAAAGGGGCTGAAACAGTCTCGTTTCAAATAAGGGGGGAATTGGGCCGTAAGGTTTTCGACGTGCAGGCTTATAGTATTGCGGCGTTAAACCTTCCGAAATTAAAAAATTTATCGGCGGCCGCCTCTGATTTTGACACTTTGACTGCGGTGAAAGTCGACAAAATATCAGATGTCCAACCGCGCCTACTAATCGGGGCTAATTGTTGGGAATTAATCGTTTCACGCGGATTAAGGCGCATTAATGACGAATTATCGTTGTCAAAAACACTACTGGGCTGGGTTCCAGTGGGACGAGTATCTGTAGATAGGCAAAATGACGCATTACATAGCTTCTGCCTATGTGATAGCGGTAGCAATGACGCGTCTCTTCAGAGATTACTCGAGGAAAACCTCAGATTAGAGCAAGACTGGCCGAATAAAAAGCGAGAACTTGCGGACTCGGTAAGGTCTAAAAAATTATTGGAATCCACTACTTCGTTAAACGGCGGGGTATGGCACACGGGGTTGCTCTGGCGAGATGACAGACGTGTTCTTCCTGATAGCCGACCTATGGCGCTAGCTCGACTTCACGCCGTCGAGAGAAAAATGGACAGAGATCGGACTTATGGAGACGCTTATTGTCAGAAAATGGACAAGTACTTAGCAGAAGGTTACGCCGAAGAAGTAGACCCTTCCAAATTAGCCGGCCGAACTGATATATGGTTTTTACCACACTTGGGTGTCTGTAGCGCCGCCAAAGGAAACAAGCTTAGGATCGTGCATGACGCTGCTGCTAGCGTAAAGGGAGTATCTCTAAATAGCTTACTGATAACGGGGCCAGACTATAATCAAAGCATAACAGGTATACTTTTTAGGTTCCGCGAGCATCCGGTGGCTTTTACCGCCGATATTGGGGACATGTTCATGCGTATTAAGGTGATCGAGGACGATACCTATAGTCAGTTGTTCCTTTGGCGGGGATATCGGCGCGATATAGAACCTCGTATCCTAAAAATGTCCTCTTTAATATTCGGTTCTCGGTCATCCCCGACATCAGCCCTCTATATCCGAAATAAAAACGCTGAACGTTTCAAGAATCAGTACCCTCTAGCAGTGGAGGCTATCACAGACCATCACTTTATGGACGACCTTGCTTTCGGGTCTTCTTCAATAGAAGAAGCTCGTAACGTGATAAAAAACATAATTTACATACATCAACAAGGGAATTTTTTCTTAAAGGGCTGGGCGTCTAATTATCAAAGCGTTTTGAACGAAATACCTGAAGAAAGGAAAGCTACCCATAATATTGCTCTGGAGAAAGGAGAGATAAGCTCTCAACGGCTTTTAGGGTTAGAATGGTTGCCAGAAAGTGACCAACTTACATTTAATTTTAGGTTAGAAAAACTCGATGACGCCTTAAAAACGGGCCAGAGAGTGCCAACGAAACGAGAGGCTCTTAAGGTAGTAATGTCAATTTATGACCCACTCGGGGTATTAAGCCCAATAACTATCCGAGCCAAAATTCTAATGCAAAAGGTGTGGACCAGCGGTGTAGCCTGGGATGAGGAGGTCACACAAGATATTTTCAAAGGTTGGGGTGAATGGATAAATGCCCTTCGCTCGGCGAAGGACGTAAGGATTTCACGCTATCACGGCGTAACAAAGAATCCCTCCGAAAATAGACAATTACACATATGTTGTGACGCGTCTCAAGAGGCTATGTGCGCTGTCGCGTATATGAGAATAGCCAGACCAGGCGAAGAACCGACCACATCCTTTATCGCAAGTAAAACCAGAGTCGCGCCGTTAAAAAAAATGACAATACCGCGTTTAGAACTGACAGCAGCACTATTAGGCGCCGAACTAGCGAAAAAAATCACTAGCGAGTACAAAATTAAATTTCATGAAAAGATTTTATGGACAGACTCGATGAACGTACTTTGGTGGATACGTTCACGTAGCTCCGACCACCAACAATTTGTCTCTAACCGTCTGGGAGTATTGGACGATCTGACTACCCCGGAGGAGTGGAGATGGTTAAGCGGAAGTAGTAATCCTGCAGATGAAGCTACGAGAGCGAAGTCAAAAATTGACCTCTCGCCCGAGAGCCGTTGGCTGAATGGTCCTGAATACCTTAGACAGCCACCAGAGGTATGGCCGGCAAAGGTTCCCCATCAACCCGGGGAAAAGGATAAGATATCCCTCGAGTATAAACCATTGGCGGTATTTGCGCTACACGCTGTACCTACGAGCACAATAGATGTCGCGAGATTCTCCCAACATCGCAGATTATTGCGCGTAGCCGCATACGTTAGGAAGTTTATTCAACTATGTAGAGGTGCCACGAATAACTGCATTTTAAACGGACAAGACATTGCCAGCGCTGAAATAATATTATTAAAGGAGTCGCAGAGTCGTTCTTTTAAGAAAGAAATAGAACTTATACGAGTGAAAGGGACTTTACCTAGGAATAGCCGTTTGATAGGTTTAAATGCGTACTTAGACGAGCGGGGCTTAATAAGAGTAGGCGGCCGCATCGCAAATGCGCCGGGAATACCACACGACACTAAGTATCCCATAATACTTGACGGCCGGGATCGCTATACACAACTACTGGTGGTAAGAACTCATGAGGAGATGGCTCATTCCGGGGTTGAAACGACATTGGCCAGCCTACGCCAGAGGTTCTGGCTAATTAGTCCCCGTCAAACGGTCAAAAAATTTATATACCAGTGTATGCTGTGCAAAATGAGAAGGGCAAAACCAGTCACAGCGTTGATGGGACAACTCCCGATGTCACGTTTGCAGCATCATACGAGGTGTTTTAACGCCGTAGGCGTAGACTACTTCGGGCCGGTTCAGGTGACTATACGAAGAAAAGTGGAGAAACGATATGGCGTGTTGTTCTCTTGTCTAACCACACGAGCGGTTCACATTGAATTAGCATATGATTTGTCTACTAATTCGACAATACAAGCGATAAGAAGATTCATAGCCCGGCGGGGCAAACCAAGGGTGATAATGTCAGATAATGGATCTAATCTAAAAGGTGCGAGTGCCGAATTGAAGAAGGTCGTTTCAGAGATTGACGATGAACGTATCCGTGAACGTTTAAGTAACGACCAGATTGACTGGAGGTTTATACCACCTGCTTCTCCCCATCATGGCGGCTGCTGGGAATCGATGGTTAAGTCAGCCAAAAGAGCTTTGTACGCCATATTGAAAGAAAGAGCGCCTTCTGTGGAAATGATGCAGACCTTATTGGCTGAAGTGGAGTCAATCCTTAATCAGCGGCCTATCTCGCACATTACTATAGACAGTCGAGACCAGGAGCCACTTACGCCGCAAAGCTTTTTGTTAGGACACTCTAACAGCACCGCTATGGGTAAATTTACCATTGGAGATTTATGTAACCGTAAACAGTGGAGACAGACCCAAGCTCTAGCTGACGCTTTTTGGAATAGGTGGTCTAAAGAAGTACTACCTATGCTAGTCTCTCGACCTAAATGGAAGGAGGTACAACCTCCACTAAGGGTGGGGGAACTGGTGTTAATATTGGATCCCTCTCTAGAAAGAGGAAGATGGCCTCGC
Source organism: Micropterix aruncella (assembly GCA_944548615.1). Taxonomy (NCBI): domain Eukaryota; kingdom Metazoa; phylum Arthropoda; class Insecta; order Lepidoptera; family Micropterigidae; genus Micropterix; species Micropterix aruncella. The sequence goes on along the minus strand of OX155971.1, from coordinate 24,109,903 downwards.
GCTATAGTAACGGAAGTCTACCCTGACAAAACAGGTGTTGTCAGGATAGTAGATGTAAAAATCGACGGAAAAATTTATCGCAGGTCAATAAGCAAACTAGTTAGATTAGAATTGTCCGCCCGAATAGAATAAGCCATAGATATAAATAACGTAGATTTAAGGTAAATAATTCGTAAAATAAGTTAATGGCACGTTGCCATGAGCGGGGAAATGTACGAATTATCACTTGCATTTTCTAATATGGGTGGCTGTTCGCGAGAGATCGATTCTTAGAAGCTTATATTCCTCTTTCACACGCTCGAGCCACCCCATAACAGACATAAATAACAGACACTGAAACAAAATACGGCTCATTCAAATATTAAAATCATCCGCAAGGAAGTCCTAACTAAATACGCAGGACAAAATTCCATGAAAGGTCCTGGTAATAATATATCGCCGTCTTTAAGGGCCGAAGACCCCTAATTAATTATCAGCCTGTCATTTCTCGCAGTGGATATATCGAGGGTGTCGACCGATAACAAAAAATCGTAAACGCGGCAAGCCGCTCGCGCAACCCTCTTACATATATTAAAACAAATGTGGTAATCTCAAAATAATCGCAATGTTTGAGGTAATTAGGAGGCTATTAATTATTCGACTGAAAGCTTGGATAAAATCAAATACTTATAATTTTGCTAGCTATTCGAAGGAATTTTAAGTACTAAATATGATGTATTGTTAATGTTTAATCTACATATTTTCGCTATAAACCTAATGATAATGTAGTAGTAATACATATTATAGAAAATTACCTTCAATTAAGGTGAGATTAATTTAAGTTAAAAATGTAAGCCTGATTGAATAATATGTACTCTCGCTAAGCCACACCCCTTAACCCTCAGTAGGCCGGTCTCTTACCGCCGCCATTGCCTTTTAACCAATCACGGGTTAGAGTGGCGGGGCTTTAGCGAGGCTAGTGAACGATTTTGGAAAATCGAACAGTCACAAAAATACCGAGGTCGAGAATGAACGACCCTTAAGCGGCGGGATAATAGTTGTACATACGGCAGCCCTTGGCTGGTCTCGTACTCGCGCGCATAATTTAAGTGTATACTGTAACTCACGAGTAAATTGAAGGACAATAAACGTTCTTTTGAAATAAACTCTTTCACTGTGTGATCATCTAATAGAGTGTGAACCAGATACGGGAGACTACTCGGCGGCCAGGAAGAACGAGAGAACGCGAAGGTAAATAACATTTACAGTCCACAAAAACCACCCTTCAGCAGTGGGAGAAACTCACAGAAAAATAACTGATGGATTTTATAACCAAAAATAAAGCACGATTTGTGAGATATATGTATGTACGTGTATGTTTATATGTATATACCTAAATTTAATATTATTACGCTTTATTATTTTGGAGACATATCTATCTTCTTAAATTTAACATAATACTATACAAAGATAATACAGCAAGTTACGAAAACCACTCTACCTTCTTTTATATTAAGCCTACCTTAGTACAGGCGAGGCCTAGTTAGGATGGCTTTGAATTTAAAAATATATGTAATATTATAGATTAATAAAGAAATTTGAATTTGATATATCAAGACAAGCAATTAGGTACCTTTTCTCCCACGATGAAAAAAATACAATTTAGTAACTATTTTTAAAAAAACCGCATGGTTACGTTAACATGGCCTCAAATTGCGACAACCAGAGAAGCCACGATAGAATAAGAAATGGGTTAGATTTACGGGACGGAATTCGGTAGGAAAACTATATCCTCTTTTTAAAGAGCGGTTCGTTCCTAATGATAAGAAAAAACCGACAGCCCCCCGAAGGCGGTACTAGTAGTCAGGAAGGGGGGGTGGAGGTAGGGGAGAAGGGAAAAGAGGGAAGATAAGGGGAATAGGATCGGCTAGGAGTATAAATGGCAGGGAAATATCGGCGAAAAAATGCGGGAAATTCCAATTTTCCTTTGTCAATTTTTCTCACTTTCATTAGAATCTGCCCTGAATGTCAGAGGTCATCTAACATTAGTCGTGCATCTAGGAGGGTGGCAAACCGGGGTACGTGCCCTGGGCGGAATTTTTAGGGAGCGCCAAATTCACATGGCGAAAATTCACAAGGCAAAAACTTCAGTATCTTGGTTGGGTTTATTTATTATTGTTATACGGCTGCCCACAAAAACGAGTGTTATGCGTTTGACATTCATATATGTTTATTTTCCCTTTCTTTATTATATCATCACTTCTAAACGCTTGAACCGATATAAAAGTATGTGGTATTGCTAGAATCGTTATGTCATCCCGAGTATCATAGGCTACCTAAAGTGCTCATATGTGAAATAAATAATTATCTAAATGTCGCTATGTCTATAAATTAGGATGAATATACCGTGTTTAGTATCAAGTGAAAAGTCTTATGGAGTACATTTTGAAAATGTATATATATATATATATATATATATATATATATATATATATATATATATATATATATATATATATATATATATATATATATATATATATATATATATATATATATATATATATATATATATATATATATATATATATATATATATATATATATATATATATATATATATATATATATATATATATATATATATATATATATATATATATATATATATATATATATATATATATATATATATATATATATATATATATATATATATATATATATATATATATATATATATATATATATATATTTGATAGTTTTGTGTATATATTCTTTTTAGAATTGATCAATAAGATGATTATAAAGTATAATTATTATTAATATTTATAATTATAATTATTTACTTTATAATCATCTTATTGATCAATTATATATATATATATATATATATATATATATATATATATATATATATATATATATATATATATATATATATATATATATATATATATATATATATATATATATATATATATATATATATATATATATATATATATATATATACGGATACATGCACAAACTACAAATATTTCACAAAAAAACATTTTTATTACTTAAGCACCGAGGGCAACCGACTAAACTGCGGCGGACTAAAAATCGTTTCAAGATCCGACTAAAGATCGTTTCAAGATACCTGCCCCAGGACGCGGGCGAACTTTATTCTCTTACAAAACTTGCTTTCCAGTGGGAACATTTTTTTTAATAATTCTTAATACAATAGTCCAATTTTCGTAAGGGCAGTCGTGTTTTTTTAAATTTTAACTCTTATTTCCTACGTCAATGTATTAAACTCTTTGCTAAAGTCATAAAAAATCCACAGAATCAAAAGTTATGTATAGATGACTTAGAAACAAATTCTCAACTAGCTCCTGCTAAAAAGGTTTTGGTAACGTTTTCTTAAAATATCTTTTCACTGGTATCTCCCACTAAAATACACGAAACCATTAGAAACTCATTATTGAAATTAAATCTAAGGTATCATTAGTAAAAAAAAGTCATTTGAGAGTAGGAAATGTATACTCTGGCCCAAAGGAGGCATACGCATAAGAATGTCTATGCTTCCAAAGCCTCTGTAGCCTGGGGCCGTTTTCAATCTCCCGCTCTGGCGAAACTGCCCAATCATTGGAATATCATTAGTGCAAGTAATAATGCGGAGAGGAGGCAATTTCGAATATTTGTAAGGTGGGAGGGGGGGGGGGGGGGTTAAGCTGGAAAGTCTGATAGGATCGCATTGAAAATGAAAATGAAAAATGACGAAATTTAATGGTGACTTAACAGTTTTTGGATTTTAACTCCCTTGTAGCTGAATATCTGTTTATGAATGAATGTATATTAGACCGCTGAAAATTTTCTTCACAAGACTGATGCAGACAGGTATTAATTGTTACCGAAATCACCTATTATATAGCATATTAGATTGCTTAACGTCATACTACGATTTGGCAACGAGGATTTTACTATGAAGCGCAAGGTGTAGATGGTACTTACAGTTACAAAATTTGATTATTATTCTATTAATATGGTATGGTGGCGCACTGTGGATAGCACTAATGGGAGCTAATGGGCCCTTGCTGAGTTGGCCACAAAGACCCATTCTGGTCAGGGTTGGTCACACTCACGGATCAACACCCGTTCGGCGGCCTCCACGCATGAAGTGCGAGCCCGGGCAGGACTCTGGCCTTAGGGCTAGTTTCCCCTAGGAATCAACCTTCTGGCGCTCCTGGACGGTCTGCGAACCGTGCGGCGTAAGCCAATCGACTGTGCACTCTGACTAACAGTCGGGGGAGTCTGGAAGCAGTACTGTTTCCTATAGTGCGTGGGTGGTTGCGGACCTTACGGCGACTGCTCTTGAAACGACCATCCGCTACCCGTTCCTGGGTGAACAGCCGGGCAAAGGATTCCGTGGTCCGCGATAGATTCGGTATACATCGTTTCACCGCTTCCTAAGGGAGAGGACCGCGCAAGCGACCTCGAACTCGTAACCAATCGAGAGACTGGAGTAATCTGGTAGCAATTGGAAGTAAAGGCGTGAGTGTAAGCCCGCTGGGTAACACTCCTGGCTATCTCGCGGTTAAGGCGTTAGCCTCTTACGGGTTTTTGGCGGAGCTAGACGGTGGACAGTTTTTTCCAAGTCTTCTGCGCTCACTTCAGGGAGACAACGACGAATCGTTAAAACTTCCTGAGGTGATGGGTTCGCCCGTTGTAGTTGACAACTCTAGTTGTGGATAACGCTCTAAACATGATTATATGTAATAAAAAATAATATTGCAGTAGTGGTAGTAGACGGAGTGGGGGGCTTGTTTCCAGCCCTTGATGTAACCTAGATCTATAAGATCTTTTGTAAGTTATACCCACAATGTGGTTAGGTCAGTGGTCATCTTGCGGTGTCGACTACAACGGGCGAGCCCGTCACCACAGGACGTTTTAACGATTAGTCGTTCTGTCGCTCTGCAGTGAACGTAGAAGACTTTGGACAGTGCAATTCTACGTCCAGCTACGTCACAACCCGTGAGAGTCCAACGCCTTACCGCGAGTTAGCCAGGAATAAACCCGGCGGGCTCGAGATACTCGCGCCCTCACTTCCAATTGTGACCAGAATTCTCCGGTCTCTCGATTGGTTCCGAGTTCGAGGTCGCTTGCGCGGTCCTCTCCCTTACGAAGCGGTGAAACGGAGTGCACCGAATCTATCGCGGACCAAGACGTCCTTTGCCCGAACCGGGATCGGATGGCCAATGGTCATTTCAAGAGCAGTCGCCGTAAGGTAGACAACCACCCCCGCTCTGTAGGAAACAATACAGTTCCCAGACTCCCCCGACTGTTAGTCGGAGAGCACAATCGATTGGCTTGCGCCGCACGGTGTGTAGACCGTCCAGGGGCGCCAGAGGTTTGATTCCCAGGGGAGACTGGTTGACCCAGTGTCCTACCCAGGATTCGCACCCCATGCGGGGAGGCCGTCGGATGGGTGTTGACCCGTGAGTGTGACCGACCCTGAACACATGGGTCATCGTGGCCACCTCATCATGGGCCCGTTAGCCCCCAGGTCAGTGGTCAGCTAGTAGCCCAGTACTTCTTACCAGTCCAAGTAGATCACTCACCTTCAAGTTGGGCAGATCGCTAGGTCCAAGAAAGGCTCGTCCCAGTAAAAATTTGCAGCGAGGGCTAGGCAGCGACCAATGATGCGTATGCTGTCTTCAGGTTCTTCGATACATATTCGGCAGTACTTGGTCAAGCCAAGGTTGAATAGAAGTTCTCTAGGGGTCGTGTGTCCGGTGAGGAGATCGAAAAATATTATAATAGCAAAACAAATTTTAAATCATAGCTCTTATAATTTTTATATTATTTACATAAGGATGTCAATTTTAATTTGGTATACAGGTTTCAATAAGTGTCAATTACCTAAGTACTTTATATTTTAATAATGTATTTTTGTATCACAAAATTAGAAGTGTAAGACTAGAAAAATAAGAGTTTGTCTCGCCAACAAACTGTATACCAGTTTGGCGAGATTGTAATATTTTAAAAAATGTATCTTTTTCTATAAATAAATTTATTAAAAAAAAATAAAAAAAAGTTCAGATAGACTAAGAGATGGCATTCTCTCTCTCCGTATTATTTCTGTGATGTAATCAGTCTATATAAAAAATGCAATAGATGACACTAATAATTGTATGTCTTTATTGTTATCAGTAAAGAATGAAATCTTTAATAAATGTTATTATTAAATGTACGATAATCGCTTGCCACGTAAACTTCTTTGGCGAGACCGTCCGACAGAATGGAGAATTCAGCGATCGACACCGAAGAAAACCTGGCTATATAACATCAAAGACGACCTTAAAAATCAACGATTATCGGCTAGGGATGCTCGAGACGTGGCAAAAAATCGTCAAGAATGGAAGCGACTCGTGAATGGAGTACGAGATCCAGCGGCACCGACAGCAGCGTATTGGCTGCGAGTTCGACCCCCTCCCCAATCGCCGGCTACGGAATAAATAATAATAAAATAATTGTTATCAGTGGTTAAATTATTAGGTTTCATAAATAATCACTTAAACGGGTCAACTACAACGGGCGAACCCGTCACCTTAAGAAGTTTTAATGATACTGATCGTTCTATCTCCGGTTAGGTGAGCTTAAAAGACGTAAGAGACGAAATCAAAACTACCGTCTAGCTAAGCCAACATGCATGTCAGAGGCCAATGCCTTATGGCGAGGTACCGGGAAAAGTAGCTAACGGGCAGCCTCGCCCTGCCTATCAGTTTTGGAAAGATATAATATCTGTCTGGACTTCACCATCAAGATGCCTTCAACCTCTCGACTGGTTACGGATCCGAAGTCGCTTGCGCGACCTTTACGTGCCTTATATTCAGCGGTAATTCAGTTTGAATCTATCGCGGACCAATGGCATATTTTGCCCAACTCTTAATTATGGGTCAGGTAGAGTAATTACAGGTCAGGTAGAGTAATTAAGGGTCAGTAATTAAGGGTCAAGTCCATTTCAAGAGTGTTTGACGACAGGTAGGCCCCGCTACTTTAAAAACAGTATATTTTCATGGGAGTCTCCCGACTCCTTGAGTAGGTAATTAGTCAGAGTGCACATACCGATTGTATATCGCTGCACGGTGCGCAAACCCACCAGCAGCGCCGGGAGGCAGTCCCCCAGAGGAAACCAGATTAGAAGTCAACGCGGCAATATGGAATCTTTACGAAAATAGCTACTTATCCAGGCTGGAGAGTATACTGAAACGCTTTCTGAGGTTCGTGTACTTTAAACAACTAGGGTTGTCGACTACCACGGGCGACCCCGTCCTCTCAGGAAGTTTTAACGATTAGTCGTTCTATCTCCCTGGAGTGAGCGCAGAAGACTTGGACAAAACAGTCCACCGTCTAGCTCCACCACAAACCCGTAAGAGGCCAACGCCTTAACTGCGAGATAGCCAGGAGTGTTACCCAGCGGGCTTACACTCACGCCCTTACTTCCAATTGTTACCAGATTACTCCAGTCTCTCGACTGGTTACGAGTTTGAACGTAGAAGACCCAGGCTCGCACTTCATACGTGGAGGTCGTCGGATAGGTGTTGACCCGTGAGTATGACCAACCCTGAACAGAATGGATCTTCGTGGCCAACTCAGCAAGGGCCCATTAACCCCCTGCTTAGAAAACTGTATATTTTAATAGTCTGACGACTCCTTGAGTAATTAGTCAGAGTGCACATACCGATTGGATGTCGCTGCACGGTGCGCAAACCGACCATCAGCGCCCGGAGGCAATACCCCAGGGGAAACCGATCCACCATCCGCGAGGATTGAGTCGCGAGATACCTTCCCGGGGTAGCTCTCCACACGAGGAGCCTACCGAATAAAAGCTGAATCATGAGTTGGATCATCCCGGAAATCCAGTGGATCTTATGGCCCAAGCTGCACGATACCATTTGCTACCTACTGAACTAATCAGCCCTTTATAAAATTCCATTTATTATCAATGTTTTTTAAGATAGCAAATTTAATTTATATTAATTTAGCCCTCAATGCTATCAGCGCCACCTGTATTTCGCCGCAGCGTAAGGGACGTACTATGGGAGTATAGAGAAGCTGCAAAAATATTTTGATCAAGCGACAGAAAGTAGTTGGAATTTGATAAAGAAATGATTGTGTCCACACTCTTAACGCCAATACTTGACTACGGTGATGTTTGTTATAATGTCAGTGAGATTATTCTGAATAAGCTAGAGCGTCTTCAAAATATCTTCCTCAGGTATGTTTTTAACTTGCGATAGTTCGCCCACGATAGCTGCATTCTTGAGCAACTTCATTGGCTTCCTATTCGCGATCGAAGGAATTTGCATACGTCGTCGCTACTCTATAACATACTCAATAACCCCACTTCACCCTCAAATCTCAAGGAGAATTTCCACCCTTTGGGAGGCCGCGGTCTTCCACTTTGATCAAGCCGGAATAACACATTCGCCATTGCTATGCATCATTCTTCTGTTTACACACTCTCTTTTACGGTCCGTTCTGTTCGTTTATGGAATCAGCTACCTCACTCTATCAGCCATGCACTTTAGTTGCACACGTCCAAAATTTTGTTGAAGAAACATACATTTTTACACAGCCTTTAACCAAATACCTCACCTTGTTCTCTCCTTTATCCTTGCCTAGGCAACTTTAGCATAAGTTATTGACATATACGGGGTGTAATTACTGCACGGGATTTTTTTTCTGTGGGTGAATCAGTACATCGAAGTAAGCAACTTCTAATAAAAAAAAATGGAAAAAACAAAAAAAAAACTTTTAAAAATTTTTTTTTTGTTGAAAATTTGTTTTTTTTTATATATTATGAAAAGCTATGATCACGATGCGCTATCTAGCGGTTGGTAAAATATCGCTGATATTGTTTATTTACGACTTATTACCTACCGCTAGATAGCGCAGCACGCTCAAATGCTTCTCAAACCTTTATTTAACAGTCAACTTATTCAAATTTTCAAATTTAAAAAAAATAATTTAAAAAAAAAACAAAAAAAAATGTTTTATTTTCCAATTTTTTAAATCAAAAGTTGCCTACTACGTTGTACTGATTCACCCACAGAAAACAAACCCGTGCAGTAATAACACACCGTATTTGTATAATTTTTTATTTTAAATTTGACTTTTCTACTTCTGCGTGTATTGTACGGTGACAATTAGGAATTAGTTTATCAATTTTTTTTTTATTTTATTTTATTATTATTAAGGAAACAAACAGCATTTACAAAATATTGGGTAAAAAATTATTAAGTTGCATAGATAATGCTAATAACTTGTTTCCACTTAAACATTAATAATTTCAACACTTAACAGTTTTCTATAAAGAATACACTCACATAAAAGGAGGTGGGAATTGGGAAGGGGGGGGGGGTTATATAAGTAATACAATTTTATGTGAATACACGTTCCATAATGTATACATATTGCGCATAAATTGACTGAATTGACAAATGGTTGACTGTAACAACATATCGCTACAGCGAAAAATCCGCAATTTGTGCATAAATTGACTTTTTTTATAAAACCAGTGTAATATTCATTAGGTAATGTTTTACAGCACAATAAAGTTATTCTATTCTATTATATTCTATATTTCACAGGGGAGTTTAAATGTTTTTACATATTTTTTTCTGCGACGATTCAGTGGTATTCTTAACGCGCGTCATTGAAGCTGTCGCGTTCATTTGTTTTCATTGTGGCCGAAACAGACTCAGCCATGTTCTTTTTCTCGTGGCAAAAGCGGAATTGGATTTTCCTGCTATTCGAATTGAATGCCTGGTCGCCATCAGTGGTTTAAAGTTTGAATAAATAATTAAACAAATAAAACACTCACAAATAAGACACTCACAAGAATACACTTACAAATAACGGTAATGTAGTCAAATTGGCATGAAAATACATACATAATGCAGTAAAAATAGAACCCTTCTTTTGGCAGTCAGGAAATAAATCATAGGACTCAGTACCTACTAACCAAACCACACTCATAATTTCATCACAAGTCAAAAGTTCTAGTGCCCAACGAAGTGGGCACGGGTCAGCTAGTGTTAGATAAAAACATATGTCAGTGCTTAAGGGTTAAATATTAAATGGTCTATCGTTCCATAAGCCAGTTCTGCCGTAGTAATAGGCATAGGATTAAAGCCTAACGAAATAGGTGCCAGTATAACGATTGTGTCGTAAGGGGAGTTTATTAACCATTCCGTCTGACACATACAATGCACAAAGCACTGCGCAAGCCGTCCTTCCATTCAATAAACTGTATGTTTATTGCGTTTATCAACGCAAGCGAACGCGCTCGACTCAGTCACAGAATAATCAGAGTTGGGCGTATTAACAGCAGATGCGACGCGCACAGAAATTTACCCTGCTAGGAATGATCTCTTCAGCTACAACTACAATATATTGTAAAACCGTAGACTTTCGTGTTTGTTGACATTGTAAATGGTATTAAAAGGAATTTATTGCATAAGCACTTGACGTGCGGCAATGTTGCAACCGCCATTGTCCAGGGTCTATCCTAGACAAAGTCGGTTGCAACATCAACGAAAGTCGGGCGATACAAACTTGACGCGGTAAGTTCGTTTTTACACGACTGCCAAACAATAAGCAGTGTAATGTGTTTAGGGTTCATCTATGTATGTTTTCCATTCATTTTTACCATTATAGCTTATAAAAGCTCTTACCAATTTAGAAGTATGTGATGTTGTTAGAACCTTTATGTCATCTCGAGAGTCATAGAGTACCTTAACTGTCAAAATACCAAATAAATAGTTGATGTCCAAACCTCCAAATATCAATAAGTTAACATAAACATATCGTATTTAGTGTCAAATAAAAAGTGTGATTGAATACATATCGAACATTTATATGTACGAGTGTTTATACGGATAAAAACACAAATATTTAATAAAAAAACCGTTTAAAAAATAGTATAGATACAGTAGTTCACTTTTTATTCCTTTTAATGTGTTTACTTCCTATCCTATTTGTATTACAATATATTGCAGCAATGATTTGATTTTATTTCGCTTATTATTATCACATGACGACCTCATCATTGCGAGTCTTGGCTTCGTAAATATATTTCTCCCATTATACTTTATCACAGATTAAAATTTTCAAGGTAATCACTCCAAGTGCATTTAGGACTTATAATTAGGGATTAGAGGTAATTATTATATTTAAAAATTATAGAATACTTTTCTGAAGGTTTAGAGAAAAATAACACTTAATTCGCCGAAACTTGGGATTGAAATTAGTAGGTTAAAAATGAATCTCATTAGGGATTGATCTTTGGATCGATAGACTAAATATTGTATGCAATTTCAAAGTTCAAAGTTTATTTTAATATTAAAACCCCGCAAGGGTATGTTAAAAAATAAGGGTACCGCCAGAGTTCTTAATCCAAAAAAAACAAGCAACTTAAAATTAATATATTATCATATTATATTATATTATATATGTATTTTATATAATGTATTGATTATAGTTAAAATATTGATATATCTGGCCACTTATGTAATAATTATATGATCGCACTAAAAAAACTGTGAAATTCAGCAATCTGATATTATTCAGGTACACAACATGCTATAAACTCTTAGGCTCAAAACCAAAAGTCGACTTTTTTCAAGGTTTCAAAGCGATGAATTTAAATTTTATTACCACATACGGTGCTTTACGGGGACATTGAGAAAGACGGTGAATAGGCCGTTTCTAAAATATGACGCGTCTGGCATCTAAGCATTTGGCACACATCTTTTGCCTAACCTGTGACTACTCTCTTCGTCCGGTAGGCAGCCCCGCGTGCCCACATAAAATATGTAAGCGTATGGTCACCCTCGTTACGCGAATTTACATTTGCTATACAGAAAAGACACACAGAAGTTTAACTAACAGAACAATTGGCAGCGTTCGTGTTAGATTTAATGGAATTGAACATGGTAAATATTATAATAATAATAAAAATAATAAGGAACTCTTTATCTATACTAATATTATAAAGAGGTAGAGTTTGTGACGTTGTAGGAAGTAATCTCTAGATCAACTGAACCGATTATGAAATTTCTTTTACCAATAGAAAGCTACGTTATTTGTGATTGTCATAGCCTATATATTAATCCGAAAAATGAAAAGTATGTCGGAGAATAAGCGGTCGAACGAAAACGTTTCTAACTAACGCTGCCTTAACGATGATAAATATATGATTAAGTTCTAGGAAAAAGTTGTAGAGCTTGATAATGCCTACAAAAACCTCAGCGATAGCATTTTTTTTTTATTTTTTTTAATTTTTTTTTATTTTATTTTATTTGGTACCCAAACAGAATATTGACAACACATACAGTGACATATATATATATATACTACAGTTACATGACTACATCAATATCCTTTTGATATGAGTACACAATTAGCACAATGCATGAACAATGCTTGTTTTTTTTTTTTAAATACGTATATAAAAAAAAAAACAAAAAATACCAGATTACAGTATTTTAAAGAGGGACGCTTTGAAGGAGCATAAACTATCATGAAATATATCGATGCGATTGTCAAGATGAAATTTGTTATACAGACGACATATACGTGGGATTACGTTATTTACTCCGGTATAGTTTTTTGCTAAAGGTGTAAGTCTGGGTATCGAAGACTTCTTTTAGTAATGTTAAATTGTATTTTTTTCTATACAAGAGGTATCGATTTTATTATTTAAAATTTTGTACAGGAACACTAAATCTGCAACCTGCCGGCGTTTTTCTAATGTGACAAATTTAAAAGCAGTCAGTCTTTCCTCGTAGCCAGTCAGATGATTCTCAAGGCCGCATTTAAATGATAGCATTCTCAGAAATTTCCTTTGACTGGATTCGACTCTATCGGAGTACGTTTTAAAATATGGGTTCCATATCGAGGACCCAAATTCAAGATGAGAACGCACTAGTGAGTTATAAAGCAGGATCATGCTGTTGTGATTTTTGAAATTCTTAGTGATCCGCATGATCAACCCCAGCATCCTATTTGCTTTCTCGACTATGTTCTCAATGTGTATCTTGAAATTTAGGTTTGAGTCAAATGTTATTCCTAGGTCACGGATCCTAGATACATTGCTTAGGTTGTGACCATTTATAGAATAGTCGTATTTAACGTGACCCCTGTTCCTACAAAAGGACATCGAGTGACATTTACCTATGTTGAGAGCCATTTTATTTTCAGAACACCAAGTGAATAGCGAATCAAGGTCGTTTTGTATTTTATGGCAGTCAGATATGTTCATAATTTGATTATAAATTTTAACATAGTCCGCATACATTAAGAAATTACATTTTATTCTATTGGAAAGATCATTAATGAAAATTAAAAATAAGAGGGGTCCTAAGCTGGAATCTTGTGGGACACCCGATGTTACGTCGAATACCGAAGACTCGAATCCCTTAATGACAACTATCTGGCTACGGTTCATAATATATGACTTTAGCCATCGCAGTAAGTCCCCATGTATTCCATTATCCTTAAGTTTTCGAATGAGGATGGAGTGATCAACTTTATCAAAGGCCTTTTGGAAGTCAGTATATATAACATCTACTTATGTTCGTTTATCTAGTGAAGTACTAATATAATCTACATACTCAATAAGGTTTGTGTTAACAGATTTTTTTGGAAAAAATCCATTTTGCTGTGGACTTAAGACATGTCTAACATGGTTAAAAACTTGGTTGTAAACAAGTGATTCTAAAACTTTGCCGAACGTAGATAATAAACTAATTGGCCTATAATTACTGATTTCAGTTTTGTCGCCAGATTTGTGCAATGGTATAATGTTCGAAATTTTCCAAAGTTCTGGAAAAACGCCAGCAGTTTTAGACTTAGCATAGATAAATTGTAATGGAGTAGAAAGTTCGTTAGCACATCTTTGTATGAAATAAGGAGGTATGCAGTCCGGTCCCGGACCTTTGCTTACGTCTAAATTATTTAAATTATAATAAATATCGCCTACATCAATTTTTACCGTATTTAGGCAGTAATTACTACTTTGGTACTGCTCAGGGGAACAAACATAATCAGAAGCCGGATTATAAACTGATTTAAAATGTAGAGCAAATAAGTTACAAATATCAAAACCATTTGATGCTGTGGCTCTATCGAGATGCATTATATTCGGAATTGAATCATGTTTTTTGCTTTTAGCCTTTACAAAGGTCCAAAAAGTTTTCAAATTACCTGCATTTAGTGATTCTTCGACAGAATTTACATATGTATGTCCTATAGCAGGATTTTAATACTTTTTTGCCCTTGATCGAAGGAGTGCAAACGTATCTCTATCACGAGGATTGCCATATTTTTTATACTTCAGCCTGTATTTGTTTTTTTCGTTTAACAAACTAATTAATGATTTAGAAAACCATTTTGGGTATTTTTTATTAAAATGTTTTTTAACTGGAAAATTTCTAATTATTAACTTCCAAAGTGTATCATAGAAAATATGAACAACGTCATTGATATCAGGTGTATCTAAGATGTAAGACCAATTAGTATTTCGGATTTCTGCTTTGCAATTATCATAATTTCCTTTGTAAAAGTTGTATTGATATGTCTAACTTTTATATTTAAGTCACAAAAAGTAGTATTTTGTAATAAAAAGACAATTTAAATCGTTAGGTCATATTATCAACAATATGAATTATTATTATTATTGGTCATATTATTATTATTATTGGTCATATTATCAATTATTATTATTGGTCATATTATCAAAAATTATGAATTCTTATCAAAATAAGTAAATTTATAGTCTAAAGTGTTTAAAACAAAAGACTTTTCCCTTTTACTGCATATAATTTCCCCTATACTGCATAAATAGTTAAAGAGATAATACGCTCACAAATAAGACACTCACAAGAAGACACTCAAAAATAACGGTATTATAGTCAAATTGGCATGCAAATACATACATACATATGCAGTAAAAATATAATTCTTCTTTTGGCAGTCAGGAAATAAATCATAGCATTCAGTACTAACCGAACCACACTCATAATTTCATCACAGGTAAAAAATTTTACCGCCCAACGAAGTGGGCATAGGTCAGCTAGTTTTAAATAAAAAATGCGGGCGTATTGCCTTGCGGTAATGTCTAACAGCTAACCTATAGCTTAAGTTTATAATATATTTCTTGAGAAATATGATTAAAAACATCGTGTTAACAACAACAAGCTGATAAACTATTTTGAGAAAGTTTCCTAAGGGAAGCTGAGATATGTGATATATCAGCTGGTTTTATGATCCTTGTTGTATGGAGTCATTAACCAGCGAATCTATAGTCGATGCTTATGCATTGAATCGTGTTTAAATAATGCTCGAGTACCTGTTTCCGTACTATAGTCGAGTCAGCAATGTTCATGAAGTGGCTCAAGCTAAGTACCCCATAGATAATACTTCAGCAATGCTTATAAATGTGAAATGCGTCACTTCTCTCGTTCGTTGCTTTTAGGAGTATTTTTGCGTATTTTCTCGCCTTCTGACGAGGTTTTTATCGGCCTCCCGCCTTTGATTCCTGAATGTCATATGTTTGGCTATTAGATTGGAAAAAAATAGCAGCTGGTTATGCTGCGTATTTTTACTTTTCCGGCAGAGGAAAGTATTGTGGACGCAATTATGTGTATGTGTGTATTCCCGATTGAACTGAAATTTGGCATGCTGACAGTGTCGACGTGCCAATGTAGAGAGTGGATGTAATAAAGAACTCAAAACATATTGTCCGACTGCTTCATAATCAAACGTGTGGCGTCAGCATCTCCATGTCATGTTTCGGCCTATGACGCATCGGTCTACTGAGCCGCGCAATATAATTGTCGCAATGGCGCAATATAATGGTAAGGAGATGCTGATGCCATGCATTCGGTTATGAAGCAGTCTGACCATATGTTTCGAGTTCTTTATTGAATACACTGTTTATAAATTAATTTTCAGCTTTTACACAACGCTTTGGGGGTACTCATTAAAATTAAAGCTTTCTTAGTACGCCAGCGTCAGGTGTCCCGGAATCTCGCCTAGTGACTGTACCCCGGCATTCTATGGCCAACATGCTGTCTGATCTGAATGTATCAGCTTTTTCAAAACTCTTGCACGTTTTTGTTGCATACAAAATTTAATGCGTATATAAAATTTTCGGGCTCTGCTATTGACCGTTTAGGAGTTCCCTCATCGCGAGCCAAGCCATGGTTCATCAGCCATGTCATGGTGGAACACGGAAGGGGCTACCATAATTGAATGCGTATACAAAAAGTTGGGTCTCTGCTGTTGACCGTTTAGGAGTTCCCTCATCGCGAGCCAAGCCATGGTTCATCAGCCATGTCATGGTGGAACCGTAAGGGGCTATCATAATTGAATGCGTATACAAAATTTTGGGTCTCTGCTGTTGACCGTTGAGGAGTTCCCTCATCGGGAGCCAATCCAGAGTTCATCAGCCATGCCATCGTGGAACATGGAAGGGGCTATCATAATTGAATACGTATACAAAATTTTGGGTCTCTGCTGTTGACCGTTGAGGAGTTCCTTCGTTCGGAGCCAACCCAGGTACATCAGCCATGTAATGTTGAAACTTGGAAGTTGCTATCGTAATTGAATGCGTACACAAAATTGTGCGTCTGGGCTGTTGACAGTGGAAGAGTATCCTCGTCAGGAGCCGATCTTGGCTGTAAAATCAGGTCATGAGCATGCCATAAAAATGCATTGTCATCGAAACTGTACCGCCAAATAAATGATTTTATTAATAATTAAAAATAACTTTTATCATTTTTACAAAAAATAAAGATTGACAACCCTAGCGCTCCAATGGAGCGTAGGTATTTATTTCAACAAATGGGCTTCGTTTCCATACTGCTTTAGCTCATATATTTACTGTGGTCGCTCTCTCCACTTACGTAGTGTCAGTAGCCGCGCGACGCGGCGCGGGCGCGCGGGTGAGCGGGTCGGGGCGCACAGTAGGCCCGGACAAAATTGTGTTTGTAGGCAGGCGACGCGATGGCCGAGTTAATTGAAAACGTTATCGTGGCTACATTGTTCTTGTAATAATTTCGTCCAGTGCTGGCGAACGCGCCATGGGACCCGCACCCCTCAGAACCCTTCTACCCCCCCCCCCCCCCTCCCCCTTTTGCTCAATCGCCGGTTTGTATTCTTCCAGCGACCCGCGATGAAACGTGCAACTTATTGTCAACGTTTATTTAACCACAGCGTCCGCATGAAAAAATCAAAGCCACTGCGGTTAAAAAACAGCGAGAGTATGTGCGATGCACGACGTCCTCAATGGGCCATTGACAGACCGTATCTGGTTTCGGTTGTCATTCTGAGGGTGTCGGAGCTAATTATTATTTATTAGTTTCAAATATTATTCAAGAGCATTACAGACAATCCAATTGGCCCTTGAATATTAAAGCTAGAGTATAAGTCTAAAAATAAATGAATTACATAACTAAATCAATGCTAACATTGGGCAAGAAAAAAACATCAATATATAAAACTAAATTTATTTATTTATTTATTTATTTATTTATTTAATTTAACAATTCATTTACAAGTGCACAAGTATCACTAATAATCATATCAATAAAAAAAATATATATAATTAAAATTAAAATTAAAATTAAACACGGCCGATATGAGCATTAGCATTTAAGTACTGCTGCTGCCCATCTAAGTGCCAGGACTTGTTCCAGGGCAGCTAGCTCTCTAGTTTTTATATCACATATATTCGTCAATGAATAAAAAAAAAAAAAAAAGGAAAAGAAATATATATATATATATATATATATATATATATATATATATATATATATATATATATATATATATATATATATATATATATATATATATATATATATATATATATATATATATATATATATATATATATATATATATATATATATATATATATATATATATATATATATATATATATTCCCGTCACCATTACAAATTATAACTAATAATCACTAACTAATGATCACAATAGGAAATAAAACACAAAAATAAATAATCGTGTTAATAAAATAAAAATAAAATAAAATGTCAAATGATATCAAACAATAGTCACCAAAATTTATGAATAAGTAATAGTAATAAATAAAAATAAAAAAAGTCAAAGAAAATAATAATAATAATAAGAAATGTCAGGGACAATTGTCTCGGTATATTAATTTGTGATTATTTTGCCGGGCGTCATATTTTAGCCAGGAATCAATTTTGGCTTTAAAAGAAGAAGAAGACTTAGGCACATACATTTTTAAATCTTCATCTAGCATATTAAAGATCCTGGGGGCTATGTACACAAAATGCCTCTGCCCAAAAGTGGTCTGCATTCGAGGGACGTCAAAATGTATAGTTCGGAATAAAAGACAGATTATGATAAACATGAGATAGCAGGGAATGCCTTTTTAGCTGCCAAAGGGATATACAAAAGATGTCTATTTCGGTGGGTAAGGAATTAAGAAGAGCTATAACCCTACCCACTGGCCTGTCTATAAAAATATTTGTACGATGGTACGGTACATTAAACAATAGATGCGATCTCCTCGCTGTGTAATTTACCGGTACGCACAATTCAAACTTACATAGTATCTCTGGCAAATAAATAGTTCATTGAATTAATTTATATGCAAATATAATTTATAGGGAAATATATAGTCGCGTTTCAAGACTGTTATATCCTACCATTCCTAGCACAAAATCGGACGGAAATAAGTATGAATAAATATTGTATTTTCTGTAATAAATATATCATAAAAAATTTCTTTGAATGCGCTCTACCATCTGAATGTATTTGTTTTCACTTGTACACCAGATGACCGAGTTATATTCAAGTATGCTACGGACTAAACAATTATATAGTATGCACATCTAGAGACGGGCCAAATTATCGCCTAGTTAGATATGCTATTGGCAGTAAAGGTCATGTAAGATGTGTTAAACCTCCCTATATTAATTATTAAATAATTTATATAATTATTATAAGATTACATGACCTATGAATGAACTGTATACCTAATCCTATGTACCTAAATAAATAAATAAATAATAAATAGTAGAAACATTACATGAATATTATTAAACTGTTTGCATATGCGAATAACAAAACCGACCATTTTGCTAGCACGATTGCAAATATTTGTAATGTGTGCACGGAAATTCAACTGCGTATCAAATGTAATTACCAGGTCCCTCGCCTCGGAATGGGCCCTGTTGCAGTTTGGCCACGAAGACCCACGTGTTCAGGGTTGGTCATACTCACGGATGAACACCCATCTGGCGGCCTCCACGTAGAAGTACGAGCCCGGGTAGGACTCTGGCCTTCGGGCCAGTTTCCCCTAGGAGTCAACCTTCGGGCGCTCAGCGCACCGGCGCTAGAGCGGATGTAGTAGTTTACCTTACTGCAACTGCTCTCAAAATGACCAATCGGCTACCCGATTCCGAGTGAAAGCCGGATAAAGACGCCGTGGTCCGCGATAGATTCGGTAGACACCGTATCACCGCTACTTAATTTTTATTTATTTTTATTTTATTCCAACAAAAGAGAAAAACAGCGCTCGGGTCTTAAGTTAATAAACAATAATAACATTATTACGGCCAAAATAGTGTCCTGATAATATACAGTTTATGTGCGTGATGTTGTGTAATAATATTTTTATATTATGTTATATAATCATGTTCTCTCGATTTGTGAGTGTGTATGATAGAGTAGGATGAGTGTGTTTATATGAGTGAGTATGATGTATGTTTAATAGGTGTGTGTAAGTACATCTACGTGTATGTGTCATAGTTGTGTATATATGAGAGTGTGTAATTCTGCACAGGTATGTATCTGTTCAAGCTTTAATGGTCTGGTCTATTACCGCTCTGATAAACTCGTTTTTGCTCATTGAGAATATGTCTAGTTCCTGAAACGATTCAACGTAGGCTTCCATAATTCGTTGCAGAGTTGAATTCCTTGCTTGATTTGTATGGAGTCTGGGTACATTGAATACCCTTGGGTGACGAGTTCGGAGCGATGGGACATTCAAGAGGATCGTGCAAGAGACCTCGAGTCAGGAGACCAGAGTAATATGTTTGCAACTGGTGGTAATGGCGCGAGCTTCGGCCCGCTTGGTGATTAACCTGGTTATCTCGCGGTAAGGCGTTGGCTTCGCTCGGGCATGTGGCATAACTAGATGGTGGACTGTTTTGTCCTACATAAGTCTTCTGCGCTCAGCTCACGGGAGACAGAACGATCTAATATCGTTAAAACTTTCTGAGGTGACGGGTTCGCCCGTTGATAATAATAAATATGATATGATATAGTATTAACCCTTGGAGTAAATGGGTATTTTCATGGATGCATCTGTCTCTTTTGCAGGATTTTCGGCGACATCGACCTTAAAGTATTATAACTACGAAACTACTACACCAATCATAAAAAGAACAACTGCATAATGATTGCATTGAAATTTCGAATATAGAATATTTAAATATCATTTTGTAAAACAATTAGATAATTATGAATAAATATGAGAACGTCAAAGAAGTGAAAAAAAACGCGGAACCAGATCTGGTCGTATCATACTCAACGGATAATTGTTTCAGAACCAGATTTGGTCGTATCATACTCAACGGGTTAATGATAATAATTACAAGGGGTGACATGTCAATAACTTAATCATGATAAAATAAAAAAAAGATAAATAAGATTGCCCCTACTACTAAGTTAGCTGGGCTCCACGGCGATTTTATGATTTCTGCGATGTGCACTCCATTCTTAAATTTAAGGTACTGCCGAATCGCCGTCCTAGTAATTATCCACCACAAAGTGCATTTTGTTTCTCGTTACGAATACAATTACCCGTATATGACGTCATGATAAAAAAAGCCACCAGCTAGCCTAATTTTAAATGCCCGTCGGCTAACTCGGGCAGGGGCAGTTTGTTTGTCATCAGTGTACGAATTATCACTTGCATTCTCTAATATGGGTAGCTGTTCGCGAGAGATCGATTCTTAGAAGCTTATATTCCTCTTTCACACGCTCGAGCCACCCCATAACAGACATAAATAACAGACACTGAAACAAAATACGGCTCATTCAAATATTAAAATCATCCGCAAGGAAGTCCTAACTAAATACGCAGGACAAAATTCCATGAAAGGTCCTGGTAATAATATATCGCCGTCTTTAAGGGCCGAAGACCCCTAATTAATTATCAGCCTGTCATTTCTCGCAGTGGATATATCGAGGGTGTCGACCGATAACAAAAAATCGTAAACGCGGCAAGCCGCTCGCGCAACCCTCTTATATTAAAACAAATGTGGTAATCTCAAAATAATCGCAATGTTTGAGGTAATTAGGAGGCTATTAATTATTCGACTGAAAGCTTGGATAAAATCAAATACTTATAATTTTGCTAGCTATTCGAAGGAATTTTAAGTACTAAATATGATGTATTGTTAATGTTTAATCTACATATTTTCGCTATAAACCTAATGATAATGTAGTAGTAATACATATTATAGAAAATTACCTTCAATTAAGGTGAGATTAATTTAAGTTAAAAATGTAAGCCTGATTGAATAATATGTACTCTCGCTAAGCCACACCCCTTAACCCTCAGTAGGCCGGTCTCTTGCCGCCGCCATTGCCTTTTAACCAATCACGGGTTAGAGTGGCGGGGCTTTAGCGAGGCTAGTGAACGATTTTGGAAAATCGAACAGTCACAAAAATACCGAGGTCGAGAATGAACGACCCTTAAGCGGCGGGATAATAGTTGTACATACGGCAGCCCTTGGCTGGTCTCGTACCCGCGCGCATAATTTAAGTGTATACTGTAACTCACGAGTAAATTGAGGGACAATAAACGTTCTTTTGAAATAAACTCTTTCACTGTGTGATCATCTAATAGAGTGTGAACCAGATACGGGAGACTACTCGGCGGCCAGGAAGAACGAGAGAACCCGAAGGTAAATAACATTTACAGTCCACAAAAACCACCCTTCAGCAGTGGGAGAAACTCACAGAAAAATAACTGATGGATTTTATAACCATAAGTGGTCCTTCGAGCCGGATGAAAAATAAAGAAAAGAACCTCGAAAAATAAATTGTACGATGGAGTCGACCGCAGAAAAATCGAACGTATCGAGGCGGACCTGGTCACAAAGCAGCAGGAGGAGTGAAAGAGTTCAGGAAGTGAAAGAAGCATCAGAACAACTGAGGCGGGTCACCAGAGAACAAGCAAAGGTAGCCGCGGAAAAGAAAAAATTGGAATCAGAGGCGATAACGCAAAGGGAACAACTCCGTGCGACCGAAGAGATAGCGACGGCAAAACGCAGATCGGAGGCGGCAGGAGCGGCGGCTGCGATTCAAGTGCAACATGCAGATTTAGAAGCTGAATTGCAGATGCTAGAAGCAGACCGTCAGCACGCACTTAGAGTGTTAGACGTAGTTTCCGAAGCTTACGACTCAGAAAAAAGCGGAGAATGGGAGACAAGAAGTTACGCCGATCTTGAAGAAACAGCAGGTCGTACTACGCTGTGGGCAGAGACGCAAGCACCGCTGACTTCATATAGTGAACCCGACCAAATAAAACCACGAAATGAAGAGAGATACCGCGGCAGGAGAGAAGAAGAATCGGACGAGGCGATGCAGCACGAGGCGGGCGCGGCGGCACCTCACGGGGCAACACATCGCGCGGCGCACGAGGGGATGCGGCTCGAGGCGGGCGCGGCGGCACCTGACGGGGCGGCGCATCGCGCAGCGGGCGGCGAAATCGCGACCGCAGCGGACGCGGCGGCCACAGACGCCGCCGCGGCCGCTGGCTCCAGCACAGGAGACGGGTCCGATGACAGCGCGAGCAAAAAATTAATAAGCCAGGTATGTCGAGTAATTTCAATAGCCTCCTCGAAGCCGCAATATAACAAGGAACTTCCACACTTTAGTGGAGATCCACTTCAGTTTTTAGCCTTTAAATCGATTTTTAACCAGTCCACCGAAGTTATAGGTCTGAATGACGAACAAAACTTACTTCGCTTGCAATCCGCGATACGCGGACGAGCAAGAGATTGCGTTTCAGGGTTACTTTTATCCCCTGCGAACGTTGGCGAAATAATGAAAACATTAGAGACGTTATTTGGAAATCCAAATGTAATTATTCAGCGCACACTAGCTGATTTACGTAAAACCAGGGACCTCTCTGAATTTATAGAAGCAGAGGAATTGTTGCAATTTGCTTGCCAAGTTAAGAATCTGGTGGCCACAGTAAAATCAGTAAATAGGATTGAGCACCTATGGAACCCAGAACTTTTAGGTTCTCTTGTAGCGAAGTTGCCAAAAAACTTATTAACATTGTGGCTAGGAGATAAAGGAAGGGGTAAACCAGACGAACCGGTTATCATACGATTCGCATCTTGGCTAGAAACACTAGCGATAGACTCGCAAGATGCGGGAATAGGTCCATTAGACAGCGGTAGAAAAAATCAAGTAGTAGCGCGCGATAAAAAGTATAAACAGCAAAATCATAAAAATTACGTTCTTAACATGACTGAGCAGTCTCGTATGAAATGCCCAAATTGTACCGGCGATCATTTTCTCAGCAAATGCGAAAGGTTTAAAAAACTTTCCCTAGACTCTCGCTGGGGAGTCGTAAAATCACTTAAGCGATGCTTTAAATGCCTTGCACCTTCGCACGGCAGGAAAAACTGCCCAGCCTATAAAAGGTTTCCTCGATTTAAGTATCATTTCTTACTTACTGCCGCGGACGCGGCGCTCGGCGGAACCGAGATAATTACGGCAACAGCCGAAGGTGAAACACAGACCGGGGCTATTGTCGCGCATACAGTAGCCAACAACAGAGTCCTCTTGCAAGTTTTACCGATAACGTTAATAGGACCAAAGGGGAGAAAGGTAGTTTACGCGCTTTTAGACAGCGGATCGACGGTCTCTATAATAGACCGCGAAGTCGCGCAAGAGCTGAATATTAGAGGGCCTCCCACCAATATGGAGGTATGTGGTATAGGAAGTATGAAAACTTCTTCTAAAGGGGCTGAAACAGTCTCGTTTCAAATAAGGGGGGAATTGGGCCGTAAGGTTTTCGACGTGCAGGCTTATAGTATTGCGGCGTTAAACCTTCCGAAATTAAAAAATTTATCGGCGGCCGCCTCTGATTTTGACACTTTGACTGCGGTGAAAGTCGACAAAATATCAGATGTCCAACCGCGCCTACTAATCGGGGCTAATTGTTGGGAATTAATCGTTTCACGCGGATTAAGGCGCATTAATGACGAATTATCGTTGTCAAAAACACTACTGGGCTGGGTTCCAGTGGGACGAGTATCTGTAGATAGGCAAAATGACGCATTACATAGCTTCTGCCTAAGTGATAGCGGTAGCAATGACGCGTCTCTTCAGAGATTACTCGAGGAAAACCTCAGATTAGAGCAAGACTGGCCGAATAAAAAGCGAGAACTTGCGGACTCGGTAAGGTCTAAAAAATTATTGGAATCCACTACTTCGTTAAACGGCGGGGTATGGCACACGGGGTTGCTCTGGCGAGATGACAGACGTGTTCTTCCTGATAGCCGACCTATGGCGCTAGCTCGACTTCACGCCGTCGAGAGAAAAATGGACAGAGATCGGACTTATGGAGACGCTTATTGTCAGAAAATGGACAAGTACTTAGCAGAAGGTTACGCCGAAGAAGTAGACCCTTCCAAATTAGCCGGCCGAACTGATATATGGTTTTTACCACACTTGGGTGTCTGTAGCGCCGCCAAAGGAAACAAGCTTAGGATCGTGCATGACGCTGCTGCTAGCGTAAAGGGAGTATCTCTAAATAGCTTACTGATAACGGGGCCAGACTATAATCAAAGCATAACAGGTATACTTTTTAGGTTCCGCGAGCATCCGGTGGCTTTTACCGCCGATATTGGGGACATGTTCATGCGTATTAAGGTGATCGAGGACGATACCTATAGTCAGTTGTTCCTTTGGCGGGGATATCGGCGCGATATAGAACCTCGTATCCTAAAAATGTCCTCTTTAATATTCGGTTCTCGGTCATCCCCGACATCAGCCCTCTATATCCGAAATAAAAACGCTGAACGTTTCAAGAATCAGTACCCTCTAGCAGTGGAGGCTATCACAGACCATCACTTTATGGACGACCTTGCTTTCGGGTCTTCTTCAATAGAAGAAGCTCGTAACGTGATAAAAAACATAATTTACATACATCAACAAGGGAATTTTTTCTTAAAGGGCTGGGCGTCTAATTATCAAAGCGTTTTGAACGAAATACCCGAAGAAAGGAAAGCTACCCATAATATTGCTCTGGAGAAAGGAGAAATAAGCTCTCAACGGCTTTTAGGGTTAGAATGGTTGCCAGAAAGTGACCAACTTACATTTAATTTTAGGTTAGAAAAACTCGATGACGCCTTAAAAACGGGCCAGAGAGTGCCAACGAAACGAGAGGCTCTTAAGGTAGTAATGTCAATTTATGACCCACTCGGGGTATTAAGCCCAATAACTATCCGAGCCAAAATTCTAATGCAAAAGGTGTGGACCAGCGGTGTAGCCTGGGATGAGGAGGTCACACAAGATATTTTCAAAGGTTGGGGTGAATGGATAAATGCCCTTCGCTCGGCGAAGGACGTAAGGATTTCACGCTATCACGGCGTAACAAAGAATCCCTCCGAAAATAGACAATTACACATATATTGTGACGCGTCTCAAGAGGCTATGTGCGCTGTCGCGTATATGAGAATAGCCAGACCAGGCGAAGAACCGACCACATCCTTTATCGCAAGTAAAACCAGAGTCGCGCCGTTAAAAAAAATGACAATACCGCGTTTAGAACTGACAGCAGCACTATTAGGCGCCGAACTAGCGAAAAAAATCACTAGCGAGCACAAAATTAAATTTCATGAAAAGATTTTATGGACAGACTCGATGAACGTACTTTGGTGGATACGTTCACGTAGCTCCGACCACCAACAATTTGTCTCTAACCGTCTGGGAGTATTGGACGAACTGACTACCCCGGAGGAGTGGAGATGGTTAAGCGGAAGTAGTAATCCTGCAGATGAAGCTACGAGAGCGAAGTCAAAAATTGACCTCTCGCCCGAGAGCCGTTGGCTGAATGGTCCTGAATACCTTAGACAGCCACCAGAGGTATGGCCGGCAAAGGTTCCCCATCAACCCGGGGAAAAGGATAAGATATCCCTCGAGTATAAACCATTGGCGGTATTTGCGCTACACGCTGTACCTACGAGCACAATAGATGTCGCGAGATTCTCCCAACATCGCAGATTATTGCGCGTAGCCGCATACGTTAGGAAGTTTATTCAACTATGTAGAGGTGCCACGAATAACTGCATTTTAAACGGACAAGACATTGCCAGCGCTGAAATAATATTATTAAAGGAGTCGCAGAGTCGTTCTTTTAAGAAAGAAATAGAACTTATACGAGTGAAAGGGACTTTACCTAGGAATAGCCGTTTGATAGGTTTAAATGCGTACTTAGACGAGCGGGGCTTAATAAGAGTAGGCGGCCGCATCGCAAATGCGCCGGGTATACCACACGACACTAAGTATCCCATAATACTTGACGGCCGGGATCGCTATACACAACTACTGGTGGTAAGAACTCATGAGGAGATGGCTCATTCCGGGGTTGAAACGACATTGGCCAGCCTACGCCAGAGGTTCTGGCTAATTAGTCCCCGTCAAACGGTCAAAAAATTTATATACCAGTGTATGCTGTGCAAAATGAGAAGGGCAAAACCAGTCACAGCGTTGATGGGACAACTCCCGATGTCACGTTTGCAGCATCATACGAGGTGTTTTAACGCCGTAGGCGTAGACTACTTCGGGCCGGTTCAGGTGACTATACGAAGAAAAGTGGAGAAACGATATGGCGTGTTGTTCTCTTGTCTAACCACACGAGCGGTTCACATTGAATTAGCATATGATTTGTCTACTAATTCGACAATACAAGCGATAAGAAGATTCATAGCCCGGCGGGGCAAACCAAGGGTGATAATGTCAGATAATGGATCTAATCTAAAAGGTGCGAGTGCCGAATTGAAGAAGGTCGTTTCAGAGATTGACGATGAACGTATCCGTGAACGTTTAAGTAACGACCAGATTGACTGGAGGTTTATACCACCTGCTTCTCCCCATCATGGCGGCTGCTGGGAATCGATGGTTAAGTCAGCCAAAAGAGCTTTGTACGCCATATTGAAAGAAAGAGCGCCTTCTGTGGAAATGATGCAGACTTTATTGGCTGAAGTGGAGTCAATCCTTAATCAGCGGCCTATCTCGCACATTACTATAGACAGTCGAGACCAGGAGCCACTTACGCCGCAAAACTTTTTGTTAGGACACTCTAACAGCACCGCTATGGGTAAATTTACCATTGGAGATTTGTGTAACCGTAAACAGTGGAGACAGACCCAAGCTCTAGCTGACGCTTTTTGGAATAGGTGGTCTAAAGAAGTACTACCTATGCTAGTCTCTCGACCTAAATGGAAGGAGGTACAACCTCCACTAAGGGTGGGGGAACTGGTGTTAATATTGGATCCCTCTCTAGAAAGAGGAAGATGGCCTCGCGCTATAGTAACGGAAGTCTACCCTGACAAAACAGGTGTTGTCAGGATAGTAGATGTAAAAATCGACGGAAAAATTTATCGCAGGTCAATAAGCAAACTAGTTAGATTAGAATTGTCCGCCCGAATAGAATAAGCCATAGATATAAATAACGTAGATTTAAGGTAAATAATTCGTAAAATAAGTTAATGGCACGTTGCCATGAGCGGGGAAATGTACGAATTATCACTTGCATTCTCTAATATGGGTAGCTGTTCGCGAGAGATCGATTCTTAGAAGCTTATATTCCTCTTTCACACGCTCGAGCCACCCCATAACAGACATAAATAACAGACACTGAAACAAAATACGGCTCATTCAAATATTAAAATCATCCGCAAGGAAGTCCTAACTAAATACGCAGGACAAAATTCCATGAAAGGTCCTGGTAATAATATATCGCCGTCTTTAAGGGCCGAAGACCCCTAATTAATTATCAGCCTGTCATTTCTCGCAGTGGATATATCGAGGGTGTCGACCGATAACAAAAAATCGTAAACGCGGCAAGCCGCTCGCGCAACCCTCTTATATTAAAACAAATGTGGTAATCTCAAAATAATCGCAATGTTTGAGGTAATTAGGAGGCTATTAATTATTCGACTGAAAGCTTGGATAAAATCAAATACTTATAATTTTGCTAGCTATTCGAAGGAATTTTAAGTACTAAATATGATGTATTGTTAATGTTTAATCTACATATTTTCGCTATAAACCTAATGATAATGTAGTAGTAATACATATTATAGAAAATTACCTTCAATTAAGGTGAGATTAATTTAAGTTAAAAATGTAAGCCTGATTGAATAATATGTACTCTCGCTAAGCCACACCCCTTAACCCTCAGTAGGCCGGTCTCTTGCCGCCGCCATTGCCTTTTAACCAATCACGGGTTAGAGTGGCGGGGCTTTAGCGAGGCTAGTGAACGATTTTGGAAAATCGAACAGTCACAAAAATACCGAGGTCGAGAATGAACGACCCTTAAGCGGCGGGATAATAGTTGTACATACGGCAGCCCTTGGCTGGTCTCGTACCCGCGCGCATAATTTAAGTGTATACTGTAACTCACGAGTAAATTGAGGGACAATAAACGTTCTTTTGAAATAAACTCTTTCACTGTGTGATCATCTAATAGAGTGTGAACCAGATACGGGAGACTACTCGGCGGCCAGGAAGAACGAGAGAACCCGAAGGTAAATAACATTTACAGTCCACAAAAACCACCCTTCAGCAGTGGGAGAAACTCACAGAAAAATAACTGATGGATTTTATAACCAATCAGCACAAACTAATTAGCTTCTTTATTTAAATTTCATTTCACATATACGCATAACAAAGGACTTCATTTCATTTAGTCGAATAAAGGCCGAATTTAGTTTCTACTGAAATACGTAATTACGGATACAGATTAGGGATTATAATTACATAGTGGGACACACGCAATAATAATTTATATATTTCTATTGCTGTGGCGAAATTCCGAGACGGTTACTCGTTAACCCTTGACGTCACTCGATAATTTTCTCTACGAATCTACAGTCGTCAAATTAATTTCTACCGTAATAATATACAAAATAAATGAATAATTAACATTATAAATCAGATGATAACGAATTTAAATCGTGAATTTTGTAGCACCCGACTTTTCGACGATGTAGCGACGGCTCTTGCAACATCGCCGAAACATCCGGTGCTACAAATTATAAGCAGTAAATTCGTTTTTATGTTATTTGTGATGTCAAACAAATGCGATAGTCTTTGATTTCAATAATGAAACACATAATATATACGTAATCTATTTTTTAAATAGCCTTATGTGACTAATGTATTCGTCTGTTTATTCGTTCGCATCTAGATCTAAATTTGAATGAACTTTATTTGCAATTAAAAATTAAAATACAATAAAAAGTATAAATCACGACTGCTGTTACAGAAAGTGACTGTCATATTTCGACCAACGCCTTTTTACTTTCGCCCTGACCATGGGGTAGAAAGTAACAATCTGCATATTTTTTTGTAACTTTATAATTTTCAGAAACCGAGATATATTAGACAAATTTATTATGTTTTATTATTTTATCACAACTGTTATAACTAACGAGAAATCAGTCATGGAGTTCAAACTGTTACTTTTGTCCCGGGTCTCCCCTGCATATGCATTAAGAAAACAGACTGTCATTGTAAAATTAAGAATTGAAAATTTTCCAACGTAAAACGACGAATATCGTAAAACAAAGATGAATGTCAGTCTCAAACTGGAACAAGTACAAATATTAAAAAGAATAAAAAACACGACTGCCGTTACAGACAATGAACTATTTTATTTATAATTATTTTTATTACGGATATTTAATGAAATATTTGTGCTTTATCTATTTATCAATATAGATAGAAGTATATTTCCGGAATGTACTCAATCAGACCTTTCATTTCACACTAAACACCATATATTTAAATATTTTTTTTTTACATTTTGACATTTAGACAACTATTTACTTGATATTTGGACAGTTAATGTACCCTGTGACACTCGGGATGATATGACGATTTTTACATTACCACACACTTCTTAATCGGTTCAAGTGTTTAGAAGTCATAGAGGAATAAAGAAACGGAAAACAGGTATAGATGAAACCTAGACAGATTACCTTCCTCTTTTATTGGGCAGTCGTATAAAAAGACCAGCGTATTGTCACATTGAAACTACATATGTAGTACCTAACTTAATCATACAGTACAGTGGTACATGCACTCTTGGTGGAAATAAAGATACTATAACAAATAAGCTATTCTGCGTAATATACAAACTATCACAAATAATTTTCTGCCTGATAATTAATTGTATTTTGTATCTGCAGGAGTGTATCAGTTTTTCATATTTGTAGTACAATATTCTTTTAACCATATTATTTTCTATTTCATAAGTATTTCATTGATACTTCTCACAATATGTTCTAAATTAATGAGTATTTTAATGTCGTTTTACTAATAATTATTTAATATTTTTTTAGATACATATACATTAAAATGCAAGAGCTTAAAAATAAATATAACTTACAACCCAGAAATTACCGTTATATGTTCTAAATTTAGGAATATATCTGTTCGTGTTCAGAATAAGTTGCGCATAAATTAAGTGTAAATGTCTGTTTTCCTAATGTGCCGAGTAAAGTGGAACCAAACCAATCTTGTAAGACACTCCTGTGAAAAGGCGAGCTCACTTCCTGAGTCTTATTGGAGTGCCAAGTTTGTGTCAGATTTTTTTTAAATATAAAGTAAATATATTAACCACAGGTCATATCATACATATGCGATGCCGCCCTTTTGCCGTATCCGTGGCCGACTTGCGCATTCATACGAACTTCGTTTGTATTATTGTAATATTACCGGACATAATAAAGATGGGCAAATAATTTCACCTTCACCGATTGACAATTTTCAGCGGTTTATAACTGGCAATATTGTATCGAATATGCAATTAATCACACGGATAAAGCTTTTTTATATAAGTAGATTTCTAAATAAAAATTAACCTAAAAATTATGTAAACATAAACAAAAATGATGTAAACATAAACTTAATAATGAAACATAAACATAAAATATAAACACAAACATAAATAAATAAACATAAACATAAATTATGTAAAATTAAAATAATGTAAACATAAACTAAAATTATGTAAATATAAACTGGTAATGGCAGTCGCGAAAATTAAATTATTATACACGAAAATATTTTTTTATTTTTATTGGATAATTAAATTATATTACAGGAAATAAAATTAAATCCTATTACTATTGTGCACCAGACACTTGGAAGTAAATTGGAGTATGATATAATAAATAGTCAGAATTATCAGAAATGAATAGTCAGAAATGTATATCTATATTTCCAATCACATACACACATACTCAGAAACGCTTATTGAGATTACCAAATTAGAAAACACATAATACGAGTTTATATCATGTCAAATAATTAGCTGACTTTGTAATTTTAAGTATCAATACGATTATTAAAAAAAATCTAATACGATAACAAAAAAATAAAAAAATAATATTTTTTTTAACCTGGAGTCTATATAGATTATCACAAAACATTTATACATATTATATTTCATTTAATTTAGTTCATGGACATAATTTTATGTCAAGTATATTCATTATAATACCTATATATCATACCTAAAATTAAATATAAATATATTTATATACATACATATTTTTTAAATCTATTTTGTGTCTTCCTTTCACCTCACTTCCCATCCTGATTCCTCCCATTCTCAAGCGGAAACAATATAAAATTATATTGCGTTCATTTTGCATACTTTATATTCGGAATCACATTAATGGATTTTTGTCACTTTTAAATACGTTTTTATTGTTTTGTATGTACCTACCTACTTCTGTTTGGTTTCAGAATAAAATAAAATTAAAAAATATATTTTTTCATAAATTATAAGTTGTTACTTTTCAGAAATTTTTAGTATCGATTTTTTGTTTTTTTTTTAATCTGTCTCTACAAATCTTTCAGCGGTCTCTACAAAAACATTATATTCATACCATAATCACTGTTATTTTTTTGGATTTTATAATGAAATTATTGAATATCGTGTATTAAAAGTTTTGTGTACCAATGTCAAAACAATTATATATAAGGTTTTGAGACAATAAATTTGACTTTATTTGATTTGACTTTAAGGGTTAAAGCTTCTCATGCCTTTCGGCCGTAGCGCCACTCTTGCGTGAGTGGCTCCATGTTTGACAATAATAAGAGTCTTCTACATTACAATCGTAACCGGCATGCTACGCCAGTCGTAGAGTCGTAGCGTCTCGTGGCGCGGGATTGATGTCGCGTAATGTAGGAATTTATATACGGAGAAAGCTGATAAATGAATGTATTGTGATTCCGCGATATGACGCAATCGTAGCGACCTTGGCGTTGAATATCAAGCTACGAACCGAAATCGTAGCGGAAGCGTAGACGTCCGAAAACATAAACAAATATATTTTAATGATTGCGTAATCTTTGTTTTTAAAACGCTTCTATTCGCTTTTATTCGCGGTCGACCTGTATGTAACTATGTAATGGAATCTAAAGTAACTAATTTAACCATCTTCCAAGGATCGTAGCGTCATGAAAATTGGCAGCTGTACCTATGTAGTTCTGATGACAATACAATAATATGGTACTGTCGAACTGATCTGATGATGGAGTCGGAAGATATGAACTGGAACTTCATGATGGAACATCGTATCATAGATGTGTTTGGACTTGTTAGAAAAGTCTTGGAATGAACTTTGACCACGATTAGGTTTCAAGGTCTGATGATGTGGTTTTTACGTGCATTTATAAAAGCGTGTTTTTAGTGTTTCTTTTAAAACTATAAATTTATTTTTTATTTATATTTACGTTTATATAATAATATCATACCGTTGAAAGAAAATTTTATATTAAAGGGACTAAAAAAAAAATACGTACCTCTAGTTAAATGCAGTTATGATTATCCTTAGAGTGAAATTTTAATTAGTATAATGACTATATTTATGTGTAATGTAGATACGTTTGTTTGCATTTTAAAATAAATTTAGTAATAAAAAATATCCACTACACTTAATTACCCACTCTAATATAGCGTACTAAATATCAACTTTTAGCTGAGTGTGTCATCATTTAATATGCATATCCCCTTGCGGCGGTGACAGCAGCTATCAAGAAGGTTCCCGCGAAGCGAAACGAAGCCGCGGGCAACAGCTAGTATACCTATACATTTACAAATAAGTATACGTATTCATTTTTTTTTGGTTGACACCCAGTGGGCCAAGCTATTTGGCTTTGGACTCAGTGACGATCCCTGGTGCCCGTGTGGCTCCGGTCGTCAGACCGCAGGACACATCATTTGGACATGCCCTAAGCTGGACGCTGCACGGGCAAACATGATGGATGTGGTGCGTGCGTCGGCAGTCTGCCGATCTGGCATGCGGATCTCGTGGGTTGCGAGGTCTGCTACCGAGCGTTCCTGGAGTTTGTGGACCACTGGGTGTCAAACTGGGAGGATTTGAGGCAGGGGGGCTTCCTCCTCTGGGGGAGGGCCTCCCCTCTTAACGGTGCTGTCCAGAGGCTGCTTCATCGCCCGAAGTCGCCCTAGTCGTACCTAGTCGCCCCTGTGGGTGCGTGCCTTCTTGCAGGTTCTCCCGATGTAGATGCCCCCGACGGAACCGCTGCCGTTTGCAGCCGGAACCCGGGACCAATCAGTAGCATGGATTCACCATCTCATCGCCTACCATTCATTCTACTAAATAATAATAATTTTTTTTTTCTTTACTCTGTTGATAACTTTAGTACGTAAGCTAAAACTTGTATATTTTATAATGTTAGATAGTAAGTGAATTGTTGATATTTCTATTATTAAATAAACGGTTCACGGGGTGCCGGAGGGGGTAGAAACCAGGAGAATCTTCCTCCATATCTCCGTTCGTTCACCCCTCACGTAATACCCTTCTGGTACGAGTGAGGTTGTCGATGCACTATATCCCGGGCAGATAAAACGACCTATGTCGTTAGAACTGCCCGGGTGGTGGGCGGGGTTTCTCCCCCCCCCCCCCCCCTACTGTCACCGCGTAGCATAATAATAATAAAAAAATACGTATACGTATACTCGTACATATACAACTATACATATACAAGTCATATACGTATACATATATGAAAAAAAAAATGCAGTTTCGTCTTACATTTCTGTACAATACCGCCCTTGTTCTACGCTGACCTACTTTATAAGGAAAATTGAATGATTGATTATAAATTCGGCCCTCATTATGAAATTTGAATTACAAAATTGGTAATCGCTTCAGAAGGATTGAATTTGATTAATTTATGGAATTTGATGGTTAGATATTGTAGAGCGAAATGAGTTTTACTAGGCCACTAGGAAATTTAATCCAGAAGAAAGTGATTTTTTAAAGAAGGGGTCAATTTACCAAATTTGATAGATCTAGGTACTACTTTAAGGAGCTAATGGGCCCTTGTTGACTTTACCAGGAAGACCCATATGATCGGGGTCGTTCACACTCACGGATCAACACATATCCGGCGGCCTCCACGCATGAAGTGCGAACCCGGGTTGTACTCTGGCCTTAGGGCCAGTTTCCCTCAGGAGTCAACCTTCTGGCGCTCCTGGACGGCTTGCGCACCGTGCGGAGTAAGCCAATCGATTGTGCATTCTGACTAACAGTCGTGGGAGTCTGGAAACAGTACTGTCTCCTATAGAGCGGGAGTAGTTGTTGACCTTACGGCGACTGCTCTTGATACGACCATCGGCTACCTTCGAAACGACCTTCTGCGCTCACCTCACGAAAGACAGAACGATAAATACCGTTAACACTTCCTGAGGTGACGGGTTCGCCCGTTGTATTTGAAAGCTCTAATAGATCGAGGTACTGGTAGCTTACGGCTGCGCGCAGCTTGGCCCATTATGACCTGGTCTTGATCTTGAGTCGGCCAAACTCACGGTGGAGCTCCCATCGGGTAGCCTCCTGGATGAGTGTTGAACTTGGAAAGGACTTTGTTTCCCCTGTTGCGGCTATCTCATGGACATGGGATCGGATACTGTGGGGGACGACCTTCGGGCGCTGCTGGGCGGTTAATGCATCGTGCGGTGCCAGCCAATCGACTCTGCACTCTGGTGAATAACCGAGGATTAGGGGGTCTGGATATTACCCTCTATGCTTACTTACTACAGCTACTCTTGAAACGACCTGTTGGCCACCCGATCCCGTGTAAAAGACTGTCAGAAGGCGACACTGTCCGCGATAAATTCGAACTGAATTATCGCTCACACTAGGTAGAGGCTGCGCATGCGTCCTGCGGAACTGGGGGACGGAGAAATCCGGTTAAATCTGGTAGTGAGGGCGCTAGGCTGCCCGCTGGGTGCACTACCCAGCGCCTCGCGGTAAGGTGTTGGTGTCTTACTTTCGTTTTTAGACGGTGGGCTGTGTCGTCGCTAAATCTCTGCGTTCGGTTGAAATAATATTTTGATGTCGTTATACCTTTATAGGGTGGCAGGTTGGGAGCTAATGGGCCCTGTAGCAGATTGACCACTGAGACCCATGTTTTCAGGATCGGTTAAACTCACGGCTCAACACCCATCCGGCGTCCTCCACGCAAAAGTGCGAGCCAGGGCGGGACTCTGGCCTGCGGGCCGGTTTCCCCTAAGAGTCAACCTTCGGACGCTCCTGGATGGTTTGCGCATTGTGCGGCGTCAGCCAATCGATCGTACATTCTGACCGACAGCCGAGGGAGTCTGGAAACAGTACTGTCTCATATAGAGCAGGGATAGTTTTTCACTTTACGTCAACTGCTCTTGAAACGATTAATCGGCTACCTGATACCGAGTGAAGAGCCGGGCAAAGGATGCCGTGGTCCGTGATAGATTCGGTAGACACCGTATCACCCCAACGTACGTGAGAGGACGGCGCAAGCGACCGCGATCCTTTATTCAGTCAGAAGGTATTCTGATGGTGATTTCTAGGCGGAGATATCTTTCCAAACTAGTAGTCAGGGGGCGAGGTTACTGGGTATTTTTCCCGGTGCCTCGCCGGGCTCTGGCCTCTGACAGGCAAGTGGCGTAACTAGACAGTGGACTGTTTTCGTCCAAATCTTCTATGCTCACCTCACGAAAGACCGAACGATCCAATATCACCCTTTGCAGTTGACAGCTCTAGTTAGGGTGGCGGGTTCGCCGGCGGCGCCAGTGGTGGTGGCGGGTACTGATTACTGGTATTTCAGGTTAAAGTTATTTACACGTACTAATGTCTATATTTTCCGTACCCCATTTCACCCCTCCTTGACAATTCAGGTAATTCCAGACAAATCACTTAATTAAAAAAAATGTTATAAAAATCATAACGTGTGATTTTAATTTGGGCGTACTTTTGGCGTCGAGCGCGTTCGCCTGTCCGCGCTGAGGATTTGGCGCGTCGAGAGCAAAAAGGTAATTAATTGCGATGAGACTCCATCAATCAACGTCCAAAGTTATTTGAGCTTCTCTGCTGACTGATCCGCGCCGTTTAATTTACTTGTCCGCCCGATCCACGTAAAATCGCTTACAGCGACCGCGCACTGGCCAGCACTCGGTCCGGTATTTTACTTGAAGTTATTCCGGAAACAGAACGGTCAACAACAGCGCCGCAGCGCTGTTGTTGACGCTGTCGGCGTCAAACCTTGAACGCCACATGGAAAAAAGAAATAGAAGTATAATCAAAACAAATCAGTTTCTGTTCACTTTGCCTTCAATTTCCCCAACGAGAAAGGAAAGTATTATGAACGCGCATTTTCTTTTTAGATAGAGACAGTGGTATTCACTTTAATCCCCCCTTAGATGTTTAAGACCATTTTCAGATGGAAGTCTCTCTGTGTGTCTGTGTGTCTTTATATTACTGCAAGAGCGCCCAAACCCTTAATCCGATTAAGCTGAAATTTGGCATGCAGGCATCAAATCAAATCAAATCATTTATTATACTAGAAAGTAATACATAGTTATATAGACATAGTTGAATTACATTTACAATTATACATTCCATTAATAATCAAAAGGAGAATGGTTACTCGTAAGAATAAAGAAGCTGTTATTGTAGAATTAAATCGAGTCTCACAGTGCAATACGCTAAAGTGGAATGTGAAATGAACGGTTGTCACTTTCTCGCATTAAAACTACCCACCAAAGTTAAGCATCTGAATCTAACACAGCATGAAGTGTGCTCAAATTTACAAATTTATTCGGAGGAGTATAAGTACGACAGGGGTAGTAAAAAATGTAGGTAGACATTAACTCGATAAGTTGTGATTCTATTACATTTAATAAAATGAATAATGTAATGAAATAAAAATAAAAAGTTGTTACAACAATTACAACGATTCTTTAATAACATTTACAACAATTCTTTAATATAACGACAAAAATGAAAATATGTATTTTTTTATAAAATCAATAGAGTGTCATAAACAGCAAAAAAGTAAGGATTGTCAAAAAAGTACAATAAAATGACTTAGTAATTATATTGCAAATAGGAATAGTTAATATATTATTAATATGTAGGTACCTATTAATATAAATAGTCAATACATTTTGGTCAAATAGAAAATCGCTTAATTACCTGATATAGAAATATATAGTAAAGATGCACACAGTTTTAGAAATCGTTAATATTGAACAATTCTCTTTCGATGAGATATAATTTGAGTATCATTTGGTAATGGCAATAACTGAAATTATTGAGGTTTCAATCAGTGCACCAGGCTCGCACTAGTCATATTTCAATCCCTTATTATTGTGAAATACTGAATTAGAACTTACTGAATTATTGGGCTTATAGACTTGACATTTGGTACACAGATGCACAGTTGTTGTAGTAGGGCTAAAATCACACTGAACTTTTGCCAGTCTGAATATTTGCATAATATTTGCGTAAATATTGCGTCCCTAAATATTTGCGTAAACGATTGAATTGAAAGTGTTTAATGCGTTGCATTTTCATCATCTGCGTTCGTCGCCGACTGTCACTTTCAACCAGGGCATCCTCCTTCCCGAAGAGAAATCACGCTCAAAATCCTTCCATAAGGCCTTGGCCACTTCCCGGGAAAGTTTTGTTGTAGCACGACTGATTTTTATGGATGCTTTAAGAAATCCGAGAAATTGGTGGCGTTTTTTGAACGACCTTCAAATCTTTTCGCTTGGGTTTAATGTTGCCTTTTTTTAATATCGCATCGTAGATGACACTGCTGGGAACCTCTTTGCAAGATTTCTTATAAAATAATATCTTCGATATTGAATGTTGGAGTAAGACACGTTTGGCTTAGTATTCTCTAGGATCCTGCATCTACAATAAATTACGATGAATCAATTTCGTGAACTGTTCTGTCTTAGCTGGTAATCTTGATATGATCATCTGGAGTTACTCCTCTTCAATGATTAATAATAAGTATTAGATTGCTTAAATTCGTACTACTATTTGCCAACAAGGATTTTACATTGAAACGCAACATGTAGATGGCATTCCTAGTTTCAAAAATTGATTATCTTTTTTTTTTTTTTTTCAAAATCAAAATTTTTAACATAAAAAATCATGACACAAATTTACAAACAAACGAAAAGACAATAGTAATAGTCAAATTATCAAATATATAGTTTTACAAATAAGGTTTTGAAATTATACATAGTTTTCAAAACCTTATTTGTATTTTTATAGACATTAGTAGAAAATAATTTGGATTAATGCTATAACATAATGTGATTATATTACAAAAATCGAAATTTGTAGTGACAGCATTAATTGTAAATTTTCTGTAAAATTAATAAATATAATGGCAGCCTCCACGAAGATTGTGCACATTTTCGACTGTCTAGTCTGCGACCATGAATAACTAGAGCTGTCAACTACAAAGGGCGAAACTGTCACCTCAGAAAGTTTTAACGATATGGTTCATTCTGTCTCCCGTGAGGTCAGCGCAGAAAACTTAGGACAAAAACAGTCCACCGTCAAGTTCTACCACATGCCCGTAAGAAACCAACGACTTACCGCGAGATAGCCAGGTAAGTAACCCTGCAGCGGGCCGACACTCGCGCCATTATTTATTATTTATTTATTTATTTTGTTTATTCACTTATTACTAATCAACATAACAGTAAAACCAAGGCATTGACAAGTAAAATTAATAAAGATATTACCGTAACTATACAAATAGAATGACACTATTATGTTCAATATGTCGACTTTCGTGATAACAATATGGCAACAAACTGTAGAGTGCGCTTCAAACACACTTATATGGCATAAACCATAATATAATAACAAACAAATTTTTAAATGAAAGCTCCTATTATTTTAATGTTATTTAAATCTAGATATATTTTTTTTATCTTTGTTGACAGGTTTCAATACGTAATAATTTGATTTAATTTCTCAGATAGACTTACAGATGGCATACTATATCTATATCTACCTGTTATTTCTCTAATTTAATCAGCCTATTTAAAAATGCAAAAATGCCACTAATAAGTGAATGTTACTGTTGTTATCATTGCTTAAATTTTGCGTTTTTATAACCAATCATTCCTTTAAAAAAAAACTTTATCAATGGTATTATAGATGGTCAAATAAATTGCTATTAGTTTCGCCGTCAATGATATCAGCGCCACCTGCATTTCGCCGGTGCACAATAGATGCGAAATCGTACTATGAAAATAAGCAAACTAATATCATATATAATCAATGATATTCCTATCTCCGTCAGTTTTCAATCATGAAATTAGCACTTTACAAAGGGATAATTTATTGGATATCTAATCATATTAATCATGTCAATTAAACATGATCAGCTGATACTATTTCAAATATTGTCCAACACAATAAGACTTTATTTTACAAAACTAATTTAATTACTTAATTGATAACAATCTATTAATTATTCAAAAACTTTAAAGGCAGTTTTGCCGGAAGAAAGTCCTTTCGGGATGATTTTTTATTTCCGTTTCGGTTGTCGCTGTCCAGTGTGCGGTCGCCCTTAACGTTTTCTCCCGTCTTGCAGCCGAGTCGATATCGGACAGATTTTTCTTTTCTACTGGCTCTACAATTGGCCAGGACTTAAAACCATTAATCTCATCAACGCTCCGTTCGATCAATTTTAAAATTCCACGTCGAAGCCCATCTCCCATCAATTTTAATTTGCTTTAGGAATGAGGCAACGTAAGAAGGTAAAATATATGGTTTCATGGCCGTGGATTGGGGTGGAAGGAACTACTTTAGATGATTGGTTTGATAAACCTGAGTAGGTTCAGAAATCTGATCAATGTAACTTGTGTAGGAAATGTAACTTTTTCAGGAAAACAAATTTGATTTTTTTCATCAACGTTGGCAACACTATAATCAGTGTTTACAAGGTAAAACAACATTTCATCTAAACATCCTATTCTCGAATTCTCGAAAATCCATCTTGCAAAACCGTGGAACCCTCTTCTTAAAATGCTTCCGCCGCCGAACGCCGAATGCAAGGACGTAAGACAGGATACAGTGAGTGTTGTGTGCAAGATGGATTTTTGGTGCACCCATAGTGCATTTAGGGTACGAAGCGTCCGCACCGTGAAGCAGTGTTGAACGATGTTAGTTAGAACTACTCGCGTTACCGCGAGCTAGAGCTCGCGGTAACGCGAACAATACGTGAGTCCTAGCACGGTAGTAATTGGTGGGTACAAATAGGCCGATTCTTCTAAGGATGGTCGGATTATCAACGAACCCCCTAAGCAGTTTATATATGTGGCAGATTGACAGCCAATCTCTTCTTACGCTTAGTGAGTTGTACACAACTATCCCCAGAATAAACGCCGTAGGATATGGAAAGGGATAGCGATATTTGCGATCCTGGAAGGAATTTGACAGTCCTTCAGCCGTCAGAAGTATGGTTAGGAGTGGAGAGACGACCGCACACGAGGGGTCGTCTGCATGTCGTTGCTGTACGATATAACGTGGAAATGGCAGTTAAAATCCACATTCAGCAAATAATTATCGAATTTTTCCACCCAAGATGATTGAAATTTGAATATAACGCCGAGGAATAAGGATATTCGATTTAATAAATAAAGCTTGCGATCCGAATCGCTATCACCTCAAAGCAGTAAGCACGCTCAGAGCCCGGTCCGAATTGAGCATAAGCTGCTCACTGTTAAACACATGATCAGAACATAATATCGAGTTGTGAATCACGTGGGAAGTATCGTGTTCCGCGATTAGCTAGGTAACGATTCTGAAACCGAATCAGTCAAGTCGTCGGATCGAGGACGATATCGAATTCAATATCGTGTCGCCTTGACGTATCGTATCGCAACTTCAGAATCCCGGGGTAGAACGATGTAAGAGTAAAATCAAATGACGGGAAAACAAATGAATAACTAATTTCGAAACGGAAATTTACTACCTGTTATGTTGAAATAAACTTGATTTTCAATTATAACATGAACGCAAATATTTGAGTTCAAATAAGCCATTATTGAAAATCGGCAATTGGAAAGATAATGGGCTCTCTAGAAGATCAAGCATGTTCGTCAAGCATCGCGTCGCGGGCGTGGAGGGGATCGTGAACCGCAGGAAATATGCAAATATTGTTTTAAATATTGATAAAAATGCTTATTTTTTTAGTATTATACCAGGGAGTCAGGTTAATTAGACGTAATTGATTGATGAATGACATGATTCCCTGGTATAAACTACAAAATTAGGCATTTTTGGTAAATATTTTTTTAAAAAAATGCATATTTCCTGCGGTTTACGATCCCCTTCCACGCGATGCTTGACCTCATGCTTGATCGTCTAGAGAGCCCCTAAGGCCCTAATATAAAATTTTTAATACAATAAACATAATTTTATTTGATTGATTTGACAGTAAGTGACTGAACGGGCTGTGAATGGTTTCATCACGTAATCCTTAACCCCTCAAATATGAGGCGTCCCTTAAGGGATGCCTTGGCAAAATGTATACAAAATGTATATAAATTTATATAAATGTAAATATAAATGTAAATGTGCGCCGCTTTATAGTAATCCGCTCTATAGTAATGCTATAGCTCTATAGTAAACCCCGCTCTATGTAAATGTAAATGTAAATGTAAATGTAAATTTATATACATTTTGCCGTAGGCAACCCGAGCTAATCGCCATTCATTTGAGGGGTTAATAGGACCATGGGTCATATGTGTCCCATTTTTCAAAAATCATTTTATATATTATCGAATACGAATAATTTATATTTTTTTTCCATTTTATTGAGACATCAGAATCAATAATTAGTAAAGAACAAAATATGATTTAAAAATTCACAGTATTTTTTCAAATAAAAATCGCAAAGGACCAAAAAACTCTTGTGATTTTGAATAAATAAATAAAATATTTATGCCGGTTTTTTACACATCGATTTTTACAACGTTTTAAGTACGTATGTTTTTTTCGAGTAAAATAATAAAATAATCAAATTTTGGAAAAACTTCTTTATGGAATCTTTATGGACAACGTCCAAGTATCAATTTATACAAAATCTATTGAACCAATTTTCACAAAACTTGACATACATTTTATTTACATCGCTCTTTAACAGTTTTATGTATCAACAATTTCATACTTTACCGCAAAGCATGAGCTTTGCGGTAAAGTTTTAAACC
Source organism: Micropterix aruncella (assembly GCA_944548615.1). Classification (NCBI taxonomy): domain Eukaryota; kingdom Metazoa; phylum Arthropoda; class Insecta; order Lepidoptera; family Micropterigidae; genus Micropterix; species Micropterix aruncella. The sequence goes on along the minus strand of OX155971.1, from coordinate 24,067,019 downwards.
TTTAAGGGCCATGAGGCCCTTAAAGGTTTAAAGGCCCATGAGGCTTATTCGTTTCACTAATATCGATTCAATAGTATACGTTCAATAATGTATGATAGCACATAGCGATCTCATAGATACGCATTCAGAGACTAAATTAACGTGTTCGCTGTACCGCTCACTAAGTTATATAACTGATTATATATGACATTAGATTGCTCGGTTATATATGGTGATAGATTGCTAAGCTGTGTTAATTATTTTACCTCTATTGAGTACAATATCAAATCCATGCAACAACCAGGATTCAAGCAAGCAGGATTCAATACAGAGGGTAGCCAAATTATTATACTCAAGCATACATTCCAGTATTATTTTGCATTTTTCAAAGTTATTATATATTTAAACTGTGCTTACTCTTAACGGTTTATTATTTTTAACCAACTTCAAAAAAAGGAGGAAGTTATCGATTCGGTTTTACCTTTCTTTATGTTGGTCACCTCAGAACTCTGTCATTTATTTATTTATTTATTTACTTTTAGGAAAACCAACAGCTAATTAAAATTTAACAAAAAGAGGGAGTAGGATAACAGAGAGCCAATTAAAGGTTTTCACGTTTAAGTAACGTTGTAGAAACATATATGACCTTTCAATTAAAGCTATCGATTAAAAATACATAAAAAATTATTCAACAATTAATGCTAAAGAATTCACTGTTCAGCCGCTGCCTAGCTCGTACAGAATAAATAGATCAAAGTCAAAGCATTTAATCAAATCATTAAAATTGTCACTTGTTCGCCACAGAAATGCATTTTGCCTATAGTTGGTACCAGCATGAGGAACATGAAGAGCAGGGTTAAATCTATTGAGTTTGGAAGGAACACGGAGATTATTAACCGATTTGAAAAATTCTTATTTTGTTTGAAAGGATATGCTTCCAGATTGTTCCCATTTTCATACAAATCCTGTTCTGATGATGAGATCTATGAGGGATTGAGTAAACTCCTTAAATATTATCATATGAAGTTGAAAATATACTTCTTTCAGTTCCGAAAGCAATGCATTTTTTATGGCAAGAATGACCTGATTCTACACCCAGGGTTTGCTCCCGGCTAGGGGACTCCTCAAAGCAGAGAGGCAAAAGCAGAGACACAAAATTTTGTATAAGTATTCAGTTATGATAGCCCGTACTAAGCTGCAACTTGACATGGCTGCTACTTCCGAAGAGAGGGCTCCTTAACGGTCAACAGCACAGACACGAAATTTCGAATATGCATTCAGTTACGACAGCCCGTTCTAAACATCTCCATAACTCCATAGGTCAGAATATTGAATTCTGTACTAATTATTATTGCCATTTTACCTTGGAGCACACCTTTGGCCTTAAATACAATCAGGGCAAAAAACCACCGAAAAATCGTTCTCCCTATAGGTATACCCTTTTTCTTTCCACACTACCCGAGTCGCACAGTTTTCCGCACAGCGTGTCTGTTACTGTCCAACTTCAGCTCTTTTTATAAAATAAATGAGACTGTACCTTTTTTCTCTCAGTTCGCTAGCCTGTTCCACTTTCGCGGCGTTTTATCAACATTTTAGGTGTCGAGGCCTCCGCGCAGCTTTTATATCGGATATATTTCCCCACGCCCGGGCCGCGTGTACTGTGCGATGGAAGACCTTACGGTCGTCTGAGCAATGTATAAGCGCTTTTTGCTATTCAGATATTTTATCTATGCCAACGAAATATAAAACTCTGCTGTGTATATATTTTAATATGTTGTTTCTCAAAAAGAATAAAAAAATAAATGGGTGTATATAGAATTTATTTGGCGACAGATTATATAGCATTCGATTAGATTAGATTATGCCATATTGTTTTACTACATATTAATTGTGTGTGTGTGTGTGTATTCATCCACGCCTTAATGAATATTACACTGATTTTATATGGTCGCCAGATGTTTCGCTACTCGCCCTATGCAGATATCCGAACGCTTGAAAAGGTCGGCAGCCTTTACCTGACGGTAATGCATACCGTTCGCATTCGTCGTGACGAACCCCTCTGCCCACATGCCTCGCACCCTTTTCCCGCATTGCCTTGTAGCTCGAGAGTAAAGCTGCTGGGTGGTATACTGTGCCGAAATGTAGGTGTTTGACGCTTGGTTAAATGTCTATATCTCGCTTATTTATTGAGTTCGACTAAAGATTATTGCAGTTTCGAAATCGACTAAGACGGGTGTTACTTGTTCATCAGTTCTGGCATCAGTTTAGTCCATGATCTTGATCATGAACTGACTGATAAAACTGATAGAAATTATCAAAACGTTTAAAATTCCATCAGTTCAGTCCATCAGTAAACGCGATAAACGATCAGTTTCCCGTCAGTTTGACAAATGTCACGGACTGAACTGATGCCAGATTGAATGGCATCAGATTGAAACGCTTCATCCGATTGAGCTGAAATTTAGCATGTAGGCATCATTTGGCCATGGCAAGAGTTATCAACTAAATTTATTAAAAATAATAAAAAACACGACTGCCTTTAGAGAATGTGAACTATTGTATTTATAATTATTTTTATTACGGTTTTTATTCAATATTTGTAGTTTATGTATTTATTCAAATAGATAAATGTACATTTCCGGAATTTACTCAATCAGACCTTTCATTGACATCAAACACGATATATTTATGTTTAATTTATTGACATTTGGACATTTAGACAAGTTTTTAACATTTGAACAGTTCAGGTACCCTATGAAACTCGAGATGATATAACGATTTTAACAATATCACAAAATTCTAATGGAATAAAAAACAGGGTTTCAATAATAATAAATAACGGATTTTTTCGAGTAGTATTGCGTAGTTTTATAATTTTCCATAATGTTGGATTGGAATAAATACGTAAGAACCAAAATAGGTTACTTAAAAATCGGTAATATTTTGTAGAGTGTAATAATCAAACACTTTGTATAATTTATTTTGATTAATTAATATTCTAAATATTTCTCTTCGTTACTAGATCTACCGGATCTATGCCTGCTGGCCGCGAAGAGGAAGAACGAAAAAAAAATTTCTGTCAAATGATGGATGTCAACATTCACCACGTAACACGGCGATTTATATTAAAGACGCTGCTTTTTCCTTATACGAGAGCCAGGGGTCGCGGCACGTACCCTATGACACTCGGAAGGCAAAACAATAACAATACGGTGGAATAAAGAGACGGAAAACATACACAGATTAATCCTGAACATATAACACTCCTTTTGGGCAGCAGTGGAAAAAGTGGTTTAAATCAGTCCACCAGGGGAGGGGGCGAGCTACTTATACTTCAATCTCGAAATATTGGACTTAAAGACTTGAAATTTAGTACGCGGATGTGTTTTTGGGCCAAAACCACATTGTAAAATGTTGGACATATATATATAATTTATTTTATTTATTTAGTAACACATCTAGTAAACAATTAATGTGTAAGTGAGATGTTAGCAAGAAATTGATGCGACATTATTTTTAATGTTTGACACAGTCGCCTAACTAGGCCTAGGCCTGTTCTAAGGCAGACTTTTAATGACTATTATGTGTGCACTGTCAACTTAAACTCTAGTTACTTACTTTAAAATCGACAAATATGAAACTACAAATATTTACGCATATACAAATATAGATAGATACTCATATACATCTTCATCTCCCTGTTGTGAAAACCAACGCATCTCAAAATGCATTTCTATACAAAGCGTGTCATAGATATAATACAGACTTTTTAAGTGTGGACATATTACACTCATCAAAAACCTCTTATTAGAATTCAATAAAAAAAACTAGAGTCTATCTAGATGTGATCACAAAACGTTTATACATATTATATTTCATTTAATTTAGTTCATGGACATAATTTAATCTCAAGTATATTCATTATAATACCTATATATCATACCTAAAATTATAAATAAATATACTTATATACATACATAATAATTTTTTTCTACTTTGTCTCTTCCCTTAACATCACTTCCCATCCTGATTCTCCCCATTCTCAAGCGGAAACAATATGAAATTATATTGCGTTCATTTTGTATACATTATATATTCGGAATTACATTAAATGGATTTTTGTCACTTTTAAATACGTTTTTATTGCATTGTATGTAGTTCTGTTTGGTTCCAGAATAAAATAAAATCTTAATATATATAAATTACGTGTCACGTTGTTTGTCCGCGATGGACTCCTAAACTACTTAACCGATTTGAATCAAATTTGCACACCGTGTGCAGTTTGATCCAACTTGAAAGATAGGATAGCTTACATCTTAATTTATAGTCGCAATATTATTTTATTGCAAATTATTTTATTCACAATTATCTGTTAGCTCCAAACGATGTTAACAGATGGCGATAACCGTTGACTGGATTGAGTAAGTAATCAATAGGTGGCGCTGCTATGTTAAACCTACAAACGTATCATATCTTAATATACCTATATAAATTACGTGTGATGGACTCCTAAACTACTTAACCGATTTGAATCAAATTTGCACACCGTGTGCAGTTTGATCCAACTTGAAAGATAGGATAGCTTACATCTTAATTTATAGTCGCAATATTATTTTATTGCAAATTATTTTATTCACAATTATCTGTTAGCTCCAAACGATGTTAACAGATGGCGATAACTGTTGACTGGATTAAGTAAGTAATCAATAGGTGGCGCTGCTATGTTAAACCATTGATTTTATATTACACTATAAAATCAATGGTTAAACCTACAAACGTGTCATATCTTAATCTTAATATATATAAATTACGTGTCACGTTGTTTGTCCGCGATGGACTCCTAAACTACTTAACCGATTTGAATCAAATTTGCACACCGTGTGCAGTTTGATCCAACTTGAAAGATAGGATAGCTTACATCTTAATTTATAGTCGCAATATTATTTTATTGCAAATTATTTTATTCACAATTATCTGTTAGCTCCAAACGATGTTAACAGATGGCGATAACCGTTGACTGGATTGAGTAAGTAATCAATAGGTGGCGCTGCTATGTTAAACCTACAAACGTGTCATATCTTAATATATATAAATTACGTGTCACGTTGTTTGTCCGCGATGGACTCCTAAACTACTTAACCGATTTGAATCAAATTTGCACACCGTGTGCAGTTTGATCCAACTTGAAAGATAGGATAGCTTACATCTTAATTTATAGTCGCAATATTATTTTATTGCAAATTATTTTATTCACAATTATCTGTTAGCTCCAAACGATGTTAACAGATGGCGATAACCGTTGACTGGATTGAGTAAGTAATCAATAGGTGGCGCTGCTATGTTAAACCTACAAACGTCTATTATTTGACATTCACAATTATCTGTTAGCTCCAAACGATGTTAACAGATGGCGATATCTGTTGACTGGATTGAGTAAGTAATCAATAGATGGCGCTGCTATGTTAAACCTACAAACGTGTCATATAATCTTGGACGCACCAGGTGGAACCGGTAAGACATTTTTAATATCTTTGATTCTTGCCAAAATACGGTCGCAACAGAAAATCGCATTGGTAGTTGTATCGTCAGACAGACCTTACCGGTTATAGGTACCTCGCTCTACTTTCGCGGAAGAGATTAATGCATGTTTGAAACAATCATTCTCATGGCGAAGTGTTGAAACACTTCGATTGACCATAAACATGCGCGTATGATTGAAAAATGATCTATCAGCACAGATATTTTCCTAGATATTGGGAACGGTAAAATAGAACTGCAACCAAATACGCAATGCATTAAACTGCCAGACAATTTGTGCACTGTTTTTCAGGAAAAAATGAATTCATTCAGTGTTTTTTTTCGTATATACAGAATAATTACTTGAATCATAACTGGCTCAGTCATCGGGCGATTTTAGCAGCCAAAAATGTTGATGTTGACGAAATTAACTTCCATATACAACAGTTGTTACCAGATACAGCTGTTGTTGATGAAAATAAAAGTGTAAATTTTCCAATTGAATTTTTATATTCACTAGATATGCCTGGAATGCCACCACATAATCTACGATAAAGATTGACTCCACTATTATTCTCCTACGTAATTTGAATCCACCTCAATTATGCAACGGTACGCGTTTGGTCATCAAAAAGATCACCGGAAATATTCTTGAAGTAACCATTAACTGGGAAGTTTAAAAAAAAGTGGTCCTGTTGAAACGTATTCCAATAAATAATAATACCGTCAGATTCTACCATACTCTTCAGAAGGCTACAGTTGCTAATTCGTTTAGCTTTTGAATTCGTCTATAAATAAGTCTCAAGGCCAAACAATGTCCATTTGTGGTTTAGATTTGGAAAATCCATGTTTTTCTCATGGGCAAATATATGTTGCATATTCACATGTAGGGAAACCGTAATATCTATTTGTGTTAGCTAAAGACAGGTTAACCAAAAATATTGTGCACCGATTAGTGCTAAATTAAATTGAAATTAAAAGTATTTATAATTCAAAATAATAAATATTATTGTTAAAGATTTAAGACTATCTGCCCTACCTACCTCATTCATAAGTTTAAGTGTCACACGTTATTTACTAACAACTTTGTAATATACTCATTTGTTACAAACGTGAATAAAAATAATAATACATTTTTAAATTAATTCTTTTGTATTGATTTTTGCTTAATATTTTAATCAATCGTGTTCAAAGTCCTTCCCCCTCAAATCCCAATCCAGTGGATTTTTATACCAGCAATAACGTTTCCGTCTTCGTTCGTAAATAATTATTTCATTGTATTAAGGGGTTACGGCAGTAGAAAATCTGTCATGGAGGTCGCCATATTTTTTTACAAATGGCATCTATGTAAAAAAGCATGGTGGTCCCCATGAATGATGTTCTCCTACCGTTCCTCTTAAATAGTTTACTACAATGTAATATAACAAAAAAGCCACAGCAACGCGTGGCCGGGTCTGCTAGTAAAATTATAAAAATAAAAAATATAGATAAAATATATATCCATATATGCAGACATACACATACATATATATATACGAAAATAATAATAAAACCAAAATATATGAAATTTTAAACTAAAATATTTGTTAAACTTCTCCATATTTAAGAAATACTACATCATATTGGGAAAATACTATTTTAATACCACGGAAAATACTACAAATATAGTATGAAAGTACTACTGCAATACTACGAAAATATTACTGGGGGGGGGGGGGGGATTGACAGGCAGAGGTTTAGTATTTGGCGCGCGGGGCGTGGGGTTTGGAGGGGTTTCCGGGTGAGGGGTGAGGAGGTTAAGGATAGCTGAGGAGGTGGGGGAGGGGGGGGGGGCGAGGGGGGCTGTCTACCCTTTGTTCCAGTTTTGAAGGGGTCTAATAGAAATACCGGGTTTCGGAGTGGACAGAAGAAATAACATTTTTTTCATTGATGGACAAAGGTCAATTTTAAACACAGTAACAAAGGCCATTCACATTATTGATGTTATTAAATTTCGGCTATGGATTTCTCGCTGTGTAAAACAGATAACATTGGGGTGCAGATGTTTGTTTATACCTCGCGTCTTTGGCTACATTCCAAAGAGTATTATTATAGTATTATTCTTTGTTATACCTAAAACTGACTCAATGTCGTTTTGTCAGTTACGTGGATTTCTAATTGATCCACTTCCACTATCGCCCGTAATTAATTATCATCAAATTACTCACCTTCATTATGGCATATAGGAAGTAATTTCTATATACCTAGTATTTATATTGCAGCTTCATTATTAACATGCTTTTTCTACCGGGCGAGCGAGATGTACCGACTCCTATCCCGCCTCGTGCGCCACCGACATTGTGACAAAGGTCATCTAAATAACGAATTAACACCTAAATATGGCGTAAAAGCCTTTGCTTTTACGCATTGCTATTACGATTAAATTTATCATTTTAATAGTTAGAATAGTTAAGTTTAATCAAGAACGACAAAAGATACTAGTGTATCAGAACTGTTACCGGCGGCAATGATAGCGCTGAAGAACAGCGGTGTTCTTTAGCAGAAGAGGTAAACCAAGCAAGTCCTCCAAATATACAAGAAGAAATTATTGTACCAGGTCTTTCAAATATACAAAAATAATTAAATCTACCAGCCCTTCAAAACTGGAACAAAAGAAAAGCACTCAAATGTGTATTCAATTTTCATCGGTAGCTTCCATTGCTGACCGTATTGGAATATTATTTAGAGCTGCTGCAGCTATAGTTTTTTGCTGCTTTACAGGACTTGAGTGTAATCACAGAAGAAGACAAAAGTAATCTAATAGAACAAGATAAAAATTAGACGAGCAAGATCAACAAATCGAAGTTGTACAAAAAAGTTATTTGAGAACAACACGTTTCATTAAAAGAGAAGCCATACTCAAAGTTTTCATGCGAATTAACACCTAAATATGGCGTAAAAGCCTTTGCTTTTACGCAAGGATTCAAATTGGGCACTGTAGAAAAAAAGATTAAATTTATCATTTTAATAAATTTTGTGATTTTTCTAAATTACATTTATAATGAGTTTCTGGGTCATAACTAAGATATGCGCATTTGATTAAAATACTCTTATTTTTATAGTCATGTTATTCATGATTATTTTAAAAAAATGCTTGCCTTGGTTTGAGAAATACTTTCTAAACCCTGAAAACAATAAAACGTTTAATTTTAGGTGGTCCCATTGTTCAATTTTAATCAAGCCAGAGGGGAGAGTGGGTGATTGTTAACATTTTAAATTCCTGTTAAAAAACGCCCTATTCAAATAACGCCGAAAGCGGTTTTTCGGTTATGAGTAATTGCCTTTGTTTCCTGCGTATCCCTCGTCATAACAAACACCCTATTTCGCGGCGGGTTTGGCCATACCGCAATTATACAAACACTACATAATCAGCCATATTGTACGAGTATGTTTGTATATGTAGCTATAGCTATATACGTTAGGGCGGAACTAAAAGTCAATTTTGGATTTTTGATTTGGAATTGCGCGGAAAAGTTGCCTTTCGGTTAAGATAAGATAAATTAAAAATATGAAAAATATTACAGTACATTGTGAGGTGCCGCAAGGATGATAAATTTTCATAAAATTAAATTTATTCCCATATTTTAAATATCTTTTTTGCGTGTCTCGATTATAAGAAAAAATAATTCAAATAGACGTTTAAATATGAATAAAAAGTTAAAGACAGTTATACTACTGCATTGGCATCCAAGGACGTGAGTCATCACCGGAGCGGAAGGAAATCTAAAGGACTACAGAGAATAGTTAAGTTTAATCAAGAACGACAAAAGATACTAGTGTATCAGAAACTGTTACCGGCGGCAATGATAGCGCTGAAGAGTAGCGGTGTTCTTTAGCAGAAGAGGTAAACCAAGCAAGTCCTCCAAATATACAAGAAGAAATTATTGTACCAGGTCTTTCAAATATACAAAAATAATTAAATCTACCAGCCCTTCAAAACTGGAACAAAAGAAAAGCACTCAAATGTGTATTCAATTTTCATCGGTAGCTTCCATTGCTGACCGTATTGGAATATGATTTAGAGCTGCTGCAGCTATAGTTTTTGCTGCTTTACAGGACTTGAGTGTAATCACAGAAGAAGACAAAAGTAATCTAATAGGACAAGATAAAAATTAGACGAGCAAGATCAACAAATCGAAGTTGTACAAAAAAGTTATTTGAGAACAACACGTTTCACTAAAAGAGAAGCCAAACTCAAAGTTTTCATGTGAATTAACACCTAAAAATGGCACCGAAAAAGAGATAGCAGCAGGTATACTTGAGTTTTTTGAAGATAGAGACCACAACGAACAATTTTTGAGCTTTACTGCTATGGGGTGTGATGGAGCCGTTGTTAACATTAGACATAATAATGGTGTGATTTCTCCGATTGAAAAGCAAATAGGAAGTCATTTACAATGGTCAATGTGTTGGTTCAATGATAATAAGATACAAATTGTAAACCGCTGGGACCCAATCAGTTTGTAGGCGAAATAGGTCAGCAGCTTGAAAACTACTAATCTTCCTGTAGTTACTTTCTTGCTGATTGAAAATAACCATCCTCTTTTGAAGAACAAAATTGATTTAAGTCAGATCAGAAGTATTTATTGGATATGAATATCGCTGCATCAGGTGGAAATTGCTCACTAGATTTATCTTAAAGTAACCCTGGAAGACTTGTTCATTCCAGGTGGTTGGAATTAACCATTTGTGTGGCATTGTATGTGGCAACTGGAAATCTTGAGACTGTGACTGAGTACATTGTGAAATTGTAAGTGCCTGTGGTTTAATATTAGGTTGAAACCTTCATGTTATTATGGTTCCAAATTTCTGTTTAACCATACATATTACTTATTTACTCTATTTCTCTGATGATCTAAAGAACGTTAAAGACCGTTTATTCAAAGAAATTAGTTTCTAAGCTGCTCCGGGAAATTTAATTTTGTCCATTCTTTGTGATGAATGCAAAATTCAAGGAGAACTTGGGTAACGAAGTGTTTTAAAAACAAGAACAGAAAGTAGAGACGGCATCAGGAAGTTTAAAGTTCCGAAGATAAACTTTAATGCAGAGGATTACATCGACATTATCTTATGACCTCAATAAATTACGTAACTGAACCCCCCTTGTTAAAACAAGCTTCCAGTAACTCTCTGAAAGAGTTTATACAGAAGGTATCTGATGCTGAAGCAAATAGTAAAGTCGACCCGGTTATCGACTTTCCTCGGCTTCCTTGTTACACGCAAGCAGTGGAAATAGCTGTGTAACTGGTGACCGAATCGGTTCAATATATCTGTGGTTCAATCACAAGAGAAGGATACATACACCCGTTTTCGTTCCACCCTAATATACATATTAGCCAATAACATTATAACAGGCACTTAGACCTTTCTTCGCTGTAGCTATTCGCTACCTCTCTCCATTATTGTCTATTCATAGATCACACAGAGAGTTGCCGAAACCACTCCAATAAAACAATTTTGAAAAAATAACTAGACAATTTTAAAAGAAAACTATGTAGAATAAGGTTTGTTTCATCTGTCATCTGTTTTTTATAAGCAAACGGTTCCGTGCACCTGCTCGTTATCTTGGGTTAGTTTGACCCGGTTGGAATGGACTCTGTTTCCCCTGTCTGGTCACGAATTCGAGGTCGCTTGCCTGACCCCTACCTGGCATTGGCGGTAATTATGTTACGTTCTCTCTCTTGCGTAGCGGTGATACGGCGTCTACCGATCACCTCACATCTATTGCGGACTACGGCATCCTTGGCCCGGTTCTTCACCCCAGATTGGATGGCCGAATAGGCGTTTCAAGAGCAGTTGCCGTAAATTTAACAACCACCCCCCTCTATAGGAAAGAAAGACGTTTCCAGACTTCCTCGATTATCAGTCGGAATGCACAGTCGATTGCCTGTCACCGCCGTCCAGGAGCGTCCGAAATACGATTCCCAAAAGAACTGGCCCTAAGGCACAGTCTCTTACTCAGGATCGCACTTCTACGTTGAGGCTACCGGATGGGTGCTGACCTGTGAGATGGGCCGACCCTAACACATGAGTAATAATGGCCCAACTGCAGTGGGCCCATTAGCTTCCTGCTATAAGTCCAAGTCGCGAGACGGTCACAACTATTGCTGCCAGATCTGATGGCTGGCGGTATGATTCTCGTTCTACATTCTGATCACAGATAACGGCAACTTATTGCAAAATATCTGATCCCCAATTAGGTAGCCTTCGTAAACGGTTTCATTGGTGTCATTCGGCCGCGCCTAAATAAAAACAATAGGACAAGATGCTGGTAGGATTTGCCCCTAGCGCCGCTAGAAGGTTGGAAGTGGGGGTCGCAGGAGGGACAGGGAGGTAAGACGGTGGGGGGAAGATCAGAGAGGGATGGAAACAGATAAATAGGTACTCCTACCTCTCCTTTGAGGCTGATTCCGCGCTATAGAGCTTACGTGCGCTGCGAGAGAAGGGATACTTTACAATTACCGATACGCTGTGCCCGTAAACAATCGCCGCGAAGGCGATAACTTTTATAAAATGCTTCATTTTCGGAAGATATACTGAATTATATTATAAAACTGGTCGAAATGATGTGGTCCCCAAAATGCTTCGTAGGATGAACATTTTATTTTATTTTCGCGTCCTACAAACCAACGAGGAGGGAAAGTTTTGTGTTTTTTTATTGGTTTTATTAGCTAATATCTAAATATTTTTGTATGTAAATAAGCAAAACCAAATACTATCTTTGATAGAGAATGTGATAAAGATCACGATAGCATTTACAATTTCTAAAAAGGGTACCGTATTTTTCCGTAAGACAAGTACAAGTTAGAAATGCCGAGTTTTTTTCACTTTTTCGACTTGCTCATATTTATTCATAATTATATAACTGTTTTACAAAATGAGACTTTAATATTCTATATACGAATTTGTTATTGCGATCATTTCATAGTTATTGCTTTTATCATTGCTGTAGTAGTTCCGTAGTTATTGTACTTTTTGTCGAGCGCGGCAATATTGTAAGAAATTCCAATAAATTGCGGCTGTCTGTCATTCCAATAAATTGCCGCTACTCGAGGAGCTAACAAGACACACACTTACACACATGTTACATGCACACATGCATATCCACACTTCATACTGGGGTTGGTTGTAAGAGATTATCGTATGATAATAAATTCACCCATTACAAATTTCACAATAAAGAGTAGAAAAAAACATACAAATATTTTTTTGTTACAAATCGAGATTTGTAACTATATCATAAAATTACTATTCCCAGAAAAAATCTGAATATATTTAACTCAATAACGGTAATTCTATATACTTCCATACGGTAAATATGACACTTGGAGATTAACGATGTTGTGTAGTTTTAACGATATTGGTCGTTCTGTCTCGCGTTAGAGCGATAGAAGATGTTGGGACGAAACAGTCCACTGTATATTTACTGTCTATAATAAAGTTATGTTCATTATAATTTCCTCGAGTGCAAACAACATTAATTTGCACAAAGACAAGCTTTTCTCCTTGGGCCCAGGTTATATAATGACATAAAAGATAAATGTAAACACCTAAAGTACATTCAACAGTTTAAATCTATATATATAAAAATGAATGTTTCTCTGTATGCCTGCTATGGACTACTAAACCGCTCGACCGATTTTGATGAAATTTTGAATGAAACTTTAGATTAGTTTGAAGATGGTTCCTGTGAAGTTTGGTGCCGTTCAGAACAAAGGAAATTTTTTAGTGTCCTCAATAAAAACAAAATTCTTCTTTTTTTTAAAGCGGCGAATATGAATTTCGAATGCGACCGCGAAGACAGGAGTGAGTTCTACTTTTTTTATAATCGAATGAATTTTAAAGCGGCGAATTTGAATTTCGAATGCGACCGATTTGGCGTAGCAACGCGCGCAGGGTACAGCTAGTATAATATAAATAAATGGTTATATGAATTAGGGAGGTCTAAATCCGAACACTTGTCTTGTAAAGCATATATATATATATATATATATATATATATATATATATATATATATATATATATATATATATATATATATATATATATATATATATATATATATATATATATATATATATATATATATATATATATATATATATATATATATATATATATATATATATATATATATATATATATATATATATATATATATATAAGGTTTACCCTATTTTGATAACATTATACAATCGTTATTATAAACTCCTCTGCCAGAAATTAAGATTGAAGTTTCTTCTTTTTTAATTTTAATTTCGATTTAATGGCTCGTTGGTAACAAACTCAGCCAATTGTATCATATTTTAAATGTTGGTAGCATTCGAAATTTGAATTATTTCGTAATGTCACTTTCATTTAGAAAACGGCTTTGCCGAAGTGATCAATAGTTTAATTTTTTATTTTTTCGCTTAATTCGTCTCAATTGAAGGCATTTTGTGTTGCATAAGGATGAGCCCTATTTATGAGATATATGGATGAATAGTGATCGTTAGTCGACTGCAAAAGGACCTTTAAACTTACATTTTACCGTCGAAAGTCGTGCACATCCGTAAATATATCTCATTCAAACATAAGCATTTCCCAATACAAGCTGGGATTTCCTTCGCTACTTTTTAAGTAGCTTTTACTAATTTTATTTTAAATAAAAACATCATCCTATAAACGGATTTTTTTACAAACCTTATCAAATATAAGTATATATGTATATATATATATATATATATATATATATATATATATATATATATATATATATATATATATATATATATATATATATATATATATATATATATATATATATATATATATATATATATATATATATATATATATATATATATATATATATATATATATATATATATATATATATATATATATATATATATATATATATATATATATATATATATATATATTATAATTGATTTTAAAGCTAATATTGTATACATATAGACAAAGTATTATGTATATAATCATAATATATCGTATGGTATTTCTTATTTTGCGCAATATTTTTATAATCGTATTTATATAATTGTATTCTAATATAAATATGTTTATATTATAATATATTTATTATAATCGAATTTAGGTACCATATTATTACATAAATATGATTTGGTATATACATTTTAATATTTATACAGATTATAATATTATATTATATATTAAATTTTAATTAGGTACAGGACAGTACAGTCCTAGTTAGGTGGGCACTGACCATTTTCTACATTTGTAATAATGTGGCTATATGTATAAAAAATATGAATAAAGTATAAAAAAGTAGAAAAATAAGTCTGGAACGCCCGCAAAAGAGCCACGAAATAGCCGTTCACGCTTCTGCTTTTAAATCTGGGTCAGTCTGTATATATACAAGTATGGACCCTTTTGGTATTTGCATTGATCACTTCCGATCTTTGCAAATCCGGCTTGAGGCGAAGGCGTTTAGAAAGGCGTAGCTCAAGATTACAAACTGCCTAATGTTGGCGGCTTAAGGTGTCTCTCGCTTTTATCCCTGGGGGCGCGTCCACCTGTCTTTCTTTATCTCCCCCCCCCCCCCCCCCGCGCTCTGTGCCCTTCTCTCTCCCTCTCTCTTTCCTTTTCTTCCGTGCGCCGCGCCGGGCGAACCTTTCACGGGTGATTGATGCTCCTTTAAATAGTTTTGAATTGGCTTTCAATGGGATCAAATATACAAAAGCCGGAAATCTTCTGGAAATGAGGGACATTTATCGGCGAGTCGCAGCGCCGACGACCTCTTTTTGTTTTGTCCGCTTTAGGGATTTATCGGATGAGTTTAATTCATAAGATCGCACAGAAATGAGATTATTATTATCTACTGCTCTAGTGGTCTTTGCCCTTTGATTGTATCTAGGCAGCTAATAGGCCCTATTGGAGTTGGCCACGAAGACCCATTTCGTTCAGAGTCGATTATACGGGTCAACACCCATCCGGCGGCCTTCGCGCAGAAGGGAGAGCCAGGGTAGGACGCTGGCCCTCGGGCTGGTCTCACCTAAGAGTCAATCTTCGGGCACTCCTGGACGGTTTGCGTACCGTGCTGCGTCAAATAATCGATTGTGCACTCCGACTAACAACCGGAGGAGTCAGGGAACAGTAATGTTTCCTATAGAGCGGGGGCGTTTGTTAACCTTTAGGCAACTGCTATTAAAACAACCATTCGGCCACCCGATCCCAGGTGAATAAGCCGGGCAAAGGATGCCTTGGTCCGCTATAGCTTCGGTTGACATCGTACCACCGCTTCATAAGGGAGAGGTCTGCACAAGCAACCTCGATCCGGTAACCAGTCAGGAGGTATGAGGTATGCTGAAGGTTAATTCCAAACGGAGATATCCTTTCAAACTGGTAGTAAGGGGCCGAGGCTGCCCGCGGGGTACCTTTCCCGGTGCCTCGCCGTAAGGCGTTGGCCAATGACGGGCAGGTGGCGTAGTTATACTTTGGTTTGTTTTTCGTTCTAAGTCTTCTGCGTTCACCTCACGGGAGACAGAACGATAGTTGTAGTTAAAGCTCTAGTTGTATTTAGGCAATAGTCATCTGTGTATTTGGCCTTTAATATCTTCTATTTACAAAGTCAATACAAAATTTAGACTACAAAATATTCGAATATAGATTTAAACAATGGCTCATCATGCATACTATTTATAAGGTAGATAAAGAATAGGTCATCACAAATACGATTTATAAGGTAGAGGAGCTCGAAAAAATATTACAATATCTCTTATATACATGCTTATTATAAAAATAATAATATAATATTTTTAAATAACTCTATATCACTCCTGAGTATCACTCCTGCTTCCATTCAAAGATGTCTTATGCGATACTACTATGGGGTAATGCAACCGATATCCATCGCGTTTTTGTGCTACAAAAGCAAGCCGTTAGGACAATTTTTGGTGTAAGCAGAGAGACACATTGCGCCCCTTTTTTTATTAAAGCTGGTATCCTTACCATGTCGTCCATGTACAAATGTCAGTGCCTTTTATACGCCAAAGAGAAACTTTTAAATTGCGAGCTTCACTCCACTCGACGTAGCCATAATACGCGACATAAAAACGTTGTGTGATTGCCTAAAGTTCGTTTGACTAAATATCAAAAAACATTTTTATATATTAGTTATTAATTATTCAATGCTTTGCCGTCATCGACGAGAAGACTTGAGATGGCAGCATATAAAATCTGCTTGAGAAATCAGTTAGTCAAACATGCCCTTTACAAACTGGACGACTTTTATGATATTGTGTCCACAATTGCTTGATTATAAATAACCATATTACGACTATACTTTCGCACTAAGTTTTAGATTTTATTGACATTGTTGTTAATTACGCATGTTTCAGAATTTTTCTTTTTCATTGTATTGATTATTATTTATTGTTTGATTATGGATTATTTTGTAAATTTTTAAGTAATCACCTCTGATTACAATTATTTTTTTTCCTTTTAATTAATCAAAGCGGTTTTATCATCCGGTAAATTATGATTGTAAAATTTGACATGTTCCTCAGTATTGTGAAATGCTTTTATGGAATGAATAAATGATGATGATGATGATGATCTACGGATAAATGTAAAATACAGGTAAAAGTATATCTAAGAACGCCTTCGAAATGTATTATAACTTAATAATACCCAGGATGAAAACATCATTTGGATAAAGACATTACTCTTTCATTATGCTGTGATTTTACAATCTGATCAATATGGAAATAAAAATTAATTTGACATTTAGGGAATTCAAAAATAAAATAAAGAAATGGTTATCGAATCATGACAGACTAACCATACATCAAATGTTAGAAATTATAACTTAATAAAACTTAGGTGAACAATTTTTTTACATGGTATTAAAGATCTATATTAATTATATTTTAACTAACTACCAAAAATTATTTACGTTGTTGTTATTGTTTTGACAATGAATTTTTGACTAGGTATTTTTTGACTTTGTTTGACTAGGTTTTTTTATATTAAAATTTATATTAATTTTATATTACTCTACCTTACTAGTTATCAATATTTAAACAAATATTAAATATTGATATTTTTTGTCTTTCTTTTCTTACTTATAACTTTATTTTAGTTTTAAGACGATTAAGTTTGTCATTCTCTATATAATCGAACGTTTTATTACGTTTATTGCCGATTATATAATGGAATTGAGTTTTATTTATTATATTATCTTTTAATAAAATGTTTTTGAGGACCACATTTCAGGGCAATTTAGTGTTATTAGCATTTTAATAAAACTTTTACACAATTGATTGTAATATTAGAGTCCTGTCCACCCTAGAACTGGTTAGTCCCAGTTGGGTGACAGAATTAAATAAGCTAAAGGTTAAGGTTTTTCCATTCGGTTCCTGTTATTTTAATAAGCAAACTCAATGTTTTATAGTAATTTATTGCTAAATGAATAAATAAATAAATAAACCTCGTAAGAATAATTTCATAATATTGGATTATTCGTTATAATTAATGTTGTTTTACAAGTGTAATTATTGATTATTTATCTTTTATCTCGTGTGACATTTTATTTATTTTATTTTATTTTATTTATTTATTTATTTATTTATTTATTTGTAACGAAACAGATAGTAGGTGGTACATTTCATTAATAACATAGTGCCTTACTTAATATGCTCTAACCTACTATCCTATAATATTGTTACAATGCATCCGTTAATAAGGCTCTAATCTAGATATTATATGTATATATACATATACATATACATGCATATACATATACATATATACATACACATATACACATACATACACACATACATACATAAATATATACACACATATCCACATATACATATACATACACACACATACACATATACATATACACACACATACATATCTACATATATTTTTATTTTTACATATTATATATATTTTTATTTTTACATTACACTAATGTTTTAGAGTGTATGGACTTTTTGATGTTCGCAAAGGTATCATTGAATATGTCGTTTCCTTGGCAGTTCATATCGAACGCGCGACACATCCTACTTATAGGTTTATTATACGATAAATTATTTGCATGTAATAGGTTGGCAAATGTGTTATTATTTCTGGAATGCCTCTGGGGAACGCGGATTGGAATTTTAGCTAAGCTGGCCGGACTGTCTAGTTTGTTATTAATAAGTTTGTAGAGACACGAGATGTCTGCACTTATTCTACGTTCCTTTAATGACAGCATTTCAAAATAAGACAACCGATCCTCATAACTGTTTAGCTTATTCCCAAGGCCACATTTGTACTTCTGACATTGTTTTTTGTTAGTATTATTTTTATTGTTTCTTCATTGTATTAGTTTTAGCCTATTGATTTCTGTGATTATTCCTGTTGGATTATTTGTTCCATTTTCATTTTTTATTATTTGTGTTTTAAGCGTTTTGCAATTTTGGATTAATATAAGACTAATTTATTTTATACTATAGCCAGACGATCAGGACAGATTTAGTTTTTAGATAAAAGACCCTAAAATTTTAAATGCTCTGTAAAATGAATCGATAACAAATAGGATGTAATTTTATTTATATTAAATATGCAGCCATATTAAAATAAAACCACCATAATAAAAACCTTATTCAAAATCCGTCGCCATATTGAACATAATAATAGAAGATTATTATTTTTTTTTTATTAAGGGTGCCATCTATACGTTGATTTTTGTAGTAAAATCCTGTTTGGCAAATTATAGCAAATTATAGCGAGTAGCGTCCTTAGCCCCTGTATACACCGGTTCTACTCGTTGTTACCGATGTTAAGCAGCGGAGGGCGCCGTCAATACTGGGATGGGTGACCGCCTGAGTGTTTGACTGCGT
The DNA here is from genome assembly GCA_944548615.1 of Micropterix aruncella. Classification (NCBI taxonomy): domain Eukaryota; kingdom Metazoa; phylum Arthropoda; class Insecta; order Lepidoptera; family Micropterigidae; genus Micropterix; species Micropterix aruncella. The sequence goes on along the minus strand of OX155971.1, from coordinate 24,047,624 downwards.
GATGATACAAATGCCTGCCTATACAAGAAGCCCCCAATAGGCAACAAGGCGGGTTTCATGAAAATGCATATGCCTTGTAAGTAAAAAAATATATAGTACGACGTTGAGCAATCAAATATGCTTTATAGTCAGTGGTAATGGATATTAAATAAATTGCCGTCCGATAAAAAAATACTCGAACCAATGTTTGTAAATTTACTAGGTTGGAATTTAAATGTAAATGCCTAATAATCGGCAAAGACGACTGATTTATAGACGGAGCGAACGGGTGCGTTGGATCGTAACTATGCCGCATCTATCTGGGCAAATATGCCGTACCGTGCCTTGATGTCTGTAAAGGTCAATCCAGATTTGCCGACTTAGTACGTAAATCTTATTTTTACACGACTTCCCAACAAAAAACGAGTCTAATGTGTTCAGGGTTCGTCTAAGTATGTTTAACGTTACTTTATTTCACCATAACCTTTAATCGCTTGAACCGATTTAGAAGTGTGTGATACTGTTAGAATCATTACGTCATCCCGGGTCTCACGTGCGACGACCCCTTGCTCTTATATAAGGGTCTTCGATATAATCCGCCGTGTTACGTGTTGGTTACATGATAGTCATTATTGACACATTATTTTTATTTTCATTCTTCTTCTTCGCGGTCGCCAGGAATAAAACTGTAGGGCCAGTAACGAATAGAAGTTTTTGGAATAATAATTTAGCAAAATTATTTATACAAAATGTACTTTACTGTCTAAATATCGAGTAAGTAGTTGCCTAAATGTCCAAATGTCAATAAATTTAAATTAATATACCGTGTTTAATGTTAAATGAAAGGTCTGATTAATTACATTCCTAAATTATACATCTATTTATATGGATAAATACATATTATTCCACAAATATTTCATATTAAAACCTTAATAAAAATAATTATAAATACAATAGTTCACATGGCCCGGTGGCGTAGTGGTTAGGTCGCCTGATCTTACATTGTAAGGTCCCGGGTTCGATTCCCGGCTGGGTCACCATTTTCCGTTGGGATCAAATTAATGGAATTGCATTTTCAATTCTGTCGATCGTATGCAATAACAAGACATACATTTACCCACATGTTACACGCACACATACATATAATACGTCATAGTAGGGTTGGTTGTAAGAGATTGTCATATGACAATAAACCCGCCCATTGTGACATTTCCACAATAAAGAGTATAAACAAACGAACTTTCTGTAACAACAGTCGTGTTTTTTATTCTATTTAATAGAATTACTTGTTAGATGTATGGAGTTGAGCATTGTTTCGTAGACGATATTGTAGACGTTTCTAGTAACGTTTGCAGGTAAAATAGCTGATAATTTAGCTAATTTAGCAGTAATGTAGTTAAAATACTGGTAATTCAGACGTTTTAAGTACACGTATGAATTCGCGTGCAAACACGACTGCGCTTAGAACAGTCAAAGTTTGCGCTCAAAACTATTGCAGACAACTTAACTCACGAAGTTGCATGTAAGTTGTGATATCTTGCTAATATAGAGGTCTCAGTTAGTTGGATATTTGCTTGGACTGACAAGTTTAAACACACCGGTTTGACTCGCACCGAACTGTTCTTAACCAACTAGAAATGGAAATTAAATGCATTAATTTAACGGAGATTAATTATGTTACTCTAATGAACTAATTTGAAGTAATTTACGATCAATAATTGTAATTTTTAAGCTGACTACTGTTCTGAAATTAACAATGTAATATAATACTAACTATAATACAGACTTCTTAAGTGTGGACATCAGTGGCGTAGCGTGCCTTGGCGGGGCCCCGTATAAAAATTTGTTTGGGGCCCTTAGGAAGGGTAAAGATTTCTCACAAAAGAAAAAAAAATGTTTGCATAAAATTAAAAGGAATATTAATTCATCATAATTATCTATCTGTCACTTTTTCCAAAATTTTTGCAAACAATTCAAATTGAATATACACTCTCCTTGCCTTTTTTCGGCAAACTGATTTATTAAATCATTTATAGGTGATGATGACTTTAGTTTTTCTAAAGTTTCAAGGTGATATGGACAATAGTGATAGGTCTGACAGGAGTTCATGTCCCATCGAAGTTCTTAGGAATTTTTTTATCAGTTTTAATTTTGAAAAACTTCTTTCAGCAGTTGCAGTTGTAACTCAAAGGGTCAAGAATTAAGAGCATGCTGTTATTACCTCCGGAAAACTGGATGCAAAACTATTGAGTTTTATTAGTAATAATTCAATGAGTTCTTTAATGGAATAATTTTTTTGAATTTCAGATTTTAAGCATGTTTTTAAAACTATGCATTAACATGTTTTTAGATCAATATACGGACTTCAAAGCAACTGTTTGGGACTATTTTAACATACACATGTATACAATAAATATTTTTTATTTTATTTATTTAAGAATTAATTACTATAAAACATTGTTTTGCTTATAAAGATAACAGGAACCGAATGGCAAAACCTTAACCTTTTGCTTATTTGATTCGGTCACCCAACTGGGACTAGCCCGTTCTACGATGTACAGGACTCTAATTTTACAATAAATTATGTAAAAGTTTTATTAACATGCTCATAAAACTAAATTGCCCTAAATAGAATAGAATAGAATAACTTTATTGTGCTATAATAACATAACTTAATGAATATTATACTGGTTTTAAAAAAAGACAATTTATGCACAAATGGCGAACTTATCAATATAGCGATATCTTACAGTAAAAAAAAAAATACCGTTATTGTACTAACAAAAAAAATTACATGGGTAAAGAAAACTTAAATTCTATTTTAACTTAGTACAAACGGCGGGCTTATCGTTTCACGATTTCTTACAGCCAACCGTGTAATATTAAATAAAAGTATCAATACAGCTCACATACATAAACATATACACATAAGTATACATCTACATACATCCAAATATACATACATACATAAAAAAATATAATTTATAATATAATATATGTATATTATAATAATAAATACATAGAAACTACAGATAAATAATAATAAAAATAACTGCTTATATAAAATGATAGATATTACAAAGTTCTTATGCTTCTATCCAGTCAACAACCCAACGAAAGGGGAAGGGGGGAGGGAATAGGGAGAGGGTTGGTTCTTAGTTGATATTTTGAGGGAGAAAAAGTTTTTTCAGTAACGCCTTGAAACAGGGCAAGGATGTTGCATGACGAATAGCATGCGGAAGCTGGTTCCAAAGTCGAGCAGAATGGACGCTAAATGAGTTAGTGAAAAAAGAAGACTGATGTAGTGGAATTGCTAAGGTGTTGTCCTGGCTTGACCTGAGTGGAACACCATGACTTCCTAACGGGAGAAAGAGGTCTTTAAGGTAAGGAGGTGCTATGGGACTATTTAGGACTTTATAAAGGAGTGAGAGGGCATGCAGATTTCTGCGCTCACGAATTCGAAGCCAATGAAGTCCATCTCGATATTCGCTTACGTGATCAAATTTACGCAAGTCGAATATATATCGTATGCAGACAAACATTTGATACAGTCAAACATTTGATAAAATAATTCCTAATGTTCACAGTACAATACACAAAAAGTAGTAAAGTTAAATTTAAAATAAACTGATACAAGTATATGTCAGTAACTTATGCTAAGGTTGCCCAGGAAAGGATAAAGGAGAGGATAAGGTGAGGTATTTGGTTAGTGGCTGTGTAAAAAGAAAAATAAATATTTCCTAAAATATGTCCTCAAAAAACAGAAACAATCAAATAGAGTGAGACAATCAGAATTGGCTTAAAAATAAAGTAAAGAGTAAGATAAATCTATAATAAAAAGTCAATAAGTAATATCTAATATATGTTTAAAAATATAAAAATTAATATAAAATGCCTAGTCAAAAATAAAGTACTATTCATTGTCAAAACAATATATACCAACAAAATGAATTGGTAATTAATTGACTGTTAAAATTTAATCAACATACATACTATTTAAAAATATAATAATAATTTGTGCACCTAAGTTTTATTAAACTTATTAAACTTTTATTAAACGTCAAATATCTCCCTACCTCTTTGTGCATATTTTCAAAACGCTGAATATAGTTTGTGGAATAGCTTGGTAGAATAGCTTCGACATAAGTGTAATGCGCGGCGATATGTTTGTGCACATCGATGTACCGAAAGTGAATCGTCCAACTTACACATGTGCACCACTTGCGTAATTAGCGCCATTATGTTCAAAATCCGCATTTCCGGGAGTTATATTCGTCGAGAGTGAGTAAACCACGCCATGTCAGCATCGCGCGCGCGAGAAACCCCGCGCTCAAAGCTAATAGAATTATGAATGAAACTACCAATTGACATACGAGCAATCAGGCAAAACCTGATTAGATTATCCGTTGAATGAATATTCGCGAGTGTTTCAAGACGAATTTAGTAGAAAATACGGGCAGAAACCGTGATTTATAGCTGTAGAGCCCGTATTTATTTTTAGTTTTACAGAGTCAGGTGGGGGATAATACGATCCCCTCTCATCCCTCAGTGTTTCCTAAATTATACCCGATTCAGTGGCTATTTATCTAAAGTTAAATGGCCTGTAATGTGTGGGGATATTAACATATTCTTGTAGCATATACGTAGTATAGACCGGGGGCAAAAGAAATAATTATAGGCAATATATTTTTTCCCTCGATGCTTTTTACTCTCCCAGCCCAAAATAAAGTCTTTTGACCGCGCTAAAAAAAACGAGATGTAGAGGGAAATATCCGTTTTGAACCCCTCTGAGACGATTAGTACAATTGTCAGATTGAAGTCTGCCTGTGAGTCTGTGCCTGTGAATCTTCCAACATTCTTATGACATCTTTTACCATTTTTATGACAGTTACTATTGAATATGTTGATTCTGAAAATTCGTGCTGGGAAAGTATTGAGGTGACACAACCGAATTTTTAACCTTTTCGGTACATTTTAAAACTGTTTTACTTGGGTTTCATTGCTAATTTTATCTGTTTTATTGACCCCATTATCACAATTTGTGACCCCAATATTGCATAAAGCTGTTCTAGTCTATATCAATAAAATAATTATATATAGCAATAAATATAATATAAGACTGAATTTCTGGAATTCTGTCCATTGTACCTAAATACAACTAACTATAAGTGCATAAATACCTTTAACTGGAACGTCAATGATGTTCTAGTATTTTAAGAATATTACCTGAAACAAGAGAAAAATATGCATTTTTTAAATGTTTTAAAAAAACCTTACCACCAACAAACAGGTAATTTCGTACTTCTGTACTAAACTTGTTAGAACTTACCTAAGTGATAAGATTATTGGGATTTCTGATTTATTATTATTTCTATTATTAATTCACTTATTATTATTTTTAACTTGTATTGATATTTTATAACATTTTGTAATATTATTTCACTTTGACCTTAATATTTAAAAAAATATTTTTGATTTTGCTCACTTCTTAATTATTAAAAATAAACAATATTTTTGTGTGGGACACCTTTTTGTCGATGAAATTATTTGGTAATGAGTTTTTTTACACTTGTTGTGTAATGTACATTACATTAACTATATCGATACGATAATATAATAAAAACCTCTAATTTCTACCCTAAATTGTTACAAAATAATAAAAAATAGATAATAAAACTATCTAGTAAAAATATTGAATTTTCATATTTAACACGACTGCTTAACAAAAAAATCTTTTGTGTCACCCCAAGACTTTCCTGACTAGTATCCGGGGAGGTGCGACAAAACAGCGACATTTTTTACTCTAGTACCCCTAATTTTCCCCAACCGTAGGTCGTAGAGACCCAAGATTCTAGTCAGTAAAGTCTTTGGGTGACGAAACCGATTCAATAATGGATAGAGAAGCCTCATTATCATGTTAAAATTTATTCAATTAAAAAACTTTTTCAAAATGCTTTGCTGTTGAAAAAGTAGTTTACAAATATGTATGGCAGGTACCCCAAATATGTATGGCAGGTACCCCAACCGTAGATCGTACAGACTCCAAAATCAACTGGACTATTCACACTGACCATACCTATCGATTGGAGAAAGAAATTTTGAAAGCGGGGACAATATGTAATCAAGGTTCCCCAAATTTGTATGGCAGGTACCCCAAACGTTGGTCGTAAGTACCCCAAAAACTAATATGTTCTTCCGATGGTTAACAGAAGCTTCTATGCCAAATTTTAACTTAGACAGATTAAGCGTCTGGGCGCTATCGCGGAAACAATTTTTTCGCCGGGAACCCCAAATTTGTATGGGAGGTACCACAACCGTAGGGCGTAGGGACTCCAAAAACTAATGGGTTCCTCCGACGGTTAACAGAAGCTTATATACCAAATTTCAGCTCAATCCGATTAAGCGTCTGGGCGCTATCGTGGAAGAATACATACATACAGACATACAGACATACAGACATACAGACATACATACAGACAGAGATCGGTCTGGAAATAGTCTCAATCGTCTCAGGGAGTCTCAAAATATATATTCCCATCTTCATCTCAAAAATTTTTTTTAGCGCGATCACAATACTTTCCTTTCCGATAGGTCGTCAGGAAAGTAAAAGTAGTGTGACAACAAAAAATGTGTTCAGGGTTCATCTATGTATGTTGTCCGTTTCTTTATTCCAAGGTAACTTCTAAACGCTTGAAACGATTTTTAAGCGTGTAGTATTGTTAGAATTGTTATGTCATCCCGAGTATCACAGCTTGCATTAACTGTTTAAATATTAAGTAAGTAGTTGTCTAAATGTCCAAATCTCCAAATGTCAATAATTTAACATAAATATCTCGGTTAGTATCAAAGAAAAGGTCTAATTGAGTACATTACGGAAATATACATGTATCTATATAGATAAATACATGAACCACAAATATTTTTCTTAATTAAATTTTATTAAATTACAACTATAAATGTATATATTTATTACATAGCTATATTTTTTATAAAATTGGTATATTTATGTGTATATACAGGTGGTGGGTCCAAATAATTTATTTAAAAAAAAAACACTTCATTTCTTAAAATTGCATAAAAATATGCACATCTAGAGACGGGCCAAATTATCGCCTAGTTAGATGTGCTATTGGCAGTAAAGGTCATGTAAGATGTGTTAAACCTCCCTATATTAATTATTAAATAATTTATATAATTATTATAAGATTACATGACCAATGAATGAACTGTATACCTAATCCTATGTACCTAAATAAATAAATAAATAAAAATATTTCATAAAAAAAACGTTAATAAAAATAATTATAAATACTCACTCGTTGACTATTTGTAACGGCAGTCGTGTTTTTTAATGTTTTTAATATAATTAGTTGTTAGATAATTGCGATTAAAAAATCCATATAATTTATATCCAATATATTTAATTTACAATTATTGTGACTTAAATATCCGCAACGATATGCTTCATTAGTTATTATGTATGTAGATGCACGATGTGATTTCATGCCCTATGGGTTAATTATATGCTTTTTTATATTATTTGTACCTGCATAATTAAGTTATTAAGTTATTAAGTAATGTGACCCGTCCATCGTTGGATGCAAGCCTACCCGTGGCGAAATGTGAGCGATCCAATATTGAATATGAAATCCAATATAAACTATCACACGCAGAAGTGACGGCTGAATTTTTACCCCGATAAGAGGGGTTAAGATACCTGCACAATCAATTATTCTACTCTTTTCATTATATTCAGTTCCAGGACAAACTCACGTTTTTCTGGCCTTTACTGATCGTTCGCGGGTAATATTTTTTTGAAGGTACCATAAAGTTTCCCAATATGCGTCACAGCTTCCGAATATTATTAGATTGGCAACATATTTCAGAGTTTGTCCCCTGTCCTTCCCCCATTCTCACCTTCCTTTCCCCTCTATACACTTTCGTCCACCCCTCTTTCAGTCTTATGTACCCATTAATATTTTTCTTCTGGGGGTGGTTTTTGAAAAAAAATGTTTTATATTTCTAGGTACCAAATAGGGTAGGGTACCAATACCAATATTATAAGAATATTTTTATTGAAATCTGTAAGTAGATATTTAGTATAAATTCGATAGGTGGTCGATGTTCACCTATAAAGTGAACAATGTTTTCTATTAATAAATATTCTTTCCCTATATATATTATATAATATATTTATAAAAATAATATATCATATAAAATTTTCTTTCCCTATATATATAATATAAAATATACATAGATGTATTCAAACCATGGCACAAAAGCATAGTACCAAAATAAATAGCAAAAAATCAAAAATATAATGAGGTAATCTCATCAATCACATTAAATTTACAATGTCGTCTCAGAGTTAGTAAAAAGGAGAAAAAACAAATATAAATATCTAAAATAAGGAAAATAATAAAATCTACTGTTTAAATAAAAATGTTTGCTAAACAAAAAATTAACTCCAAAGTAAAAGGAGAACGAATCCAAAAAAGATGAAGTTTAAAACCTATGTGAATAAGAATATATAATATAATGACAACTAATATGGAAAGTCTAATATATTAAATTTCCATTACAGATATGATTATGTAAAACATCAAATTGAATTTGAATTAAAATGTCACTGTAGATTTTTTTAACGGTTTGTCAGAAAATGAGCTAAAATAAAATAAAGATAGGTTTTAAATGTCTGGGAAGAACAATAAAATTATGTTATAATATACATATATATATATATATATATATATATATATATATATATATATATATATATATATATATATATATATATATATATATAAAATAAAATTAGTAAAAGCTACTTAAAAAGTAGCGAAGGAAATCCCAGATTGTATTGGGAAATGCTTATGTTTGAATGAGATATACTTATGGATGTGCACGACTTTCGACGGTACAGTGTAAGTTTAAAGGTCCTTTTGCAGTCGACTAACGATCACTATTCGTCCATATATCTCATAAATAGGGCTTATCCTTATGCAACACAAAATGCCTTCAAGTGAGACGAATTAAGCGAAAAAATAAAAATTAAACTATTGATCACTTCGGCAAAGCCGTTTTCTACATGAAAGTGACATTACGAAATAATTCAAATTTCGAATGCTACCAACATTTAAAATATGATACAATTGGCTGAGTTTGTTATCAACGAGCCATTAAATCGAAATAAAAATAAAAAAACCTCCATATGCTCAATGAAATGAAAGAAGAAACTTCAATCTTAATTTCTGGCAGAGTTTAGAATTAAGATTGAACTCTGCCAGAAATTAAGATTGAAGTTTCTTCTTTCATTTCATTGAGCATATGGAGGTTTTTTATTTTTATTTCGATTTAATGGCTCGTTGATAACAAACTCAGCCAATTGTATCATATTTTAAATGTTGGTAGCATTCGAAATTTGAATTATTTCGTAATGTCACTTTCATTTAGAAAACGGCTTTGCCGAAGTGATCAATAGTTTAATTTTTTATTTTTTCGCTTAATTCGTCTCAATTGAAGGCATTTTGTGTTGCATAAGGATAAGCCCTATTTATGAGATATATGGATGAATAGTGATCGTTAGTCGACTGCAAAAGGACCTTTAAACTTACATTGTACCGTCGAAAGTCGTGCACATCCGTAAGTATATCTCATTCAAACATAAGCATTTCCCAATACAATCTGGGATTTCCTTCGCTACTTTTTAAGTAGCTTTTACTAATTTTATTTTAAATAAAAATATCATCCTATAAACGGATTTCTTTACAAACCTTATCAAATATATATATATATATATATATATATATATATATATATATATATATATATATATATATATATATATATATATATATATATATATATATATATATATATATATATATATATATATATATATATATATATATATATATATATATATATATATATATATATATATATATATATATATATATATATATATATATATATATATATATATATATATATATATATATATATATATATATATATATATATATATATATATATATATATATATATATATATATATATATATATATATATATATATATATATATATATATATATATATATATATATATATATATATATATATATATATATATATATATATATATATATATATATATATATATATATATATATATATATATATATATATATATATATATATATATATATATATATATATATATATATATATATATATATATATATATATATATATATATATATATTTGTCATAAATTTTAAAATCGGTTAAATTTCATTTACGCTATTTTTTTTGAGCCAGTGCTTTAACTTATGGTTGAATCCTAGTTGTTGCATGGATTCGTAAATATCTGGTATGTAAACATTTTCCCTAATGCAGTGCGCTCTCCTTGTAAATCCTGTGTACATTGCCAATAGGTAGGAAGATAGTATTTTTGCCGACGATACGGTTGTATTATTTAGTGGGTCATAATAGGATGATGTGTTCAACGAGCTGTTTAAATAGGTAATATCTATACCTGGGTAAAATATCGCAACTGTCATTCTACATATACTACTTTTTGAATGTCAACCGCCACATACTTTACTATTGAATAACTACGATATTATAAGCAAAGTCACATACACCTTGGACGGATTGTATTTTGTTTCAAGTCACACAGTTACAGTTAGTTGGAAAATCTATTCATCAACTTACATATCTAAGTCATTTGCAGTGCAGGCGGCCCCAATATGAAGTCTGTCACTTTGCCCCTTAGACAACTTGAAAACCTGGTGGGCTTTATAAAGTCTGTCAAGAGACATTAAATTAAAGAATGAATATCACCCTTCTTTAAGCTTTTCTTAATAGCCCATTCCTCCCCTCGATTTTGAGATGACATATGTACATATTATGTTTAATTGTCTTTGTTGTAATCATACGCATTTATTATGATTTCTTCTTTGCAAAAAATAAACTTATTATATATTAATTAGCCAACAAAAACATTTTATCACAATAAAGTATATGGACGTACAATTTTTCCATTTGTCGATAGGGCCACCATGTTGTACTTTATTGTGTATGCAATAAAGTTTTATAAACAAACAAAGAAACATTTTATTTAAATAATTTGAATTGTGTCCATTTTAGTCCATGAATGAGGTTAGTGGAATAAGGTTCAGGCATTTTACTTAATGTATAACTGACTTCTTCTCTTTCGTTTTTACAGTGCATGGAGCCCGTCTTGGAAATGCTTTGCCGTAAAATGTCAGATTCGCGCCAAGCATAACAAGTTTTAAAAAAAGACTAAGAGATCATTTAAAATCTTCCACATAAATTCCTTTTTCTTTCCCATTTTCCTCCTTTTAAAACCTTAGCGTCCTAATAGGTGTTAGATTATTTTAATGTGGCACATTGGGTGCCCACAAAGAGTTAAATATATATTTATTTCTATCCTTTTTTTTTGTATTTGTCTCTTTATATAGGTTAAGTTATGTAGCATCTACTCGCAAATAATGTTGTTCCAATAGTATAGATTAGCTCTAAAATATTGCCTGCAAGCAATAAGCTCGCATTTTCTTACGGGTAAAGATTTTTATTATTATTATTATTATTGTACAAGTATATTTTTCACTATTTTCCTAATGTTAGTATTAAGGTGCGATTCCACCAAAATAGTGTGCAGCACATTTGCTTGCACACATTTTGTGCAAAACTCCAACAGTGCAGGTACTAAGCTGGTGTCGCATTTGGCTTCCGTCTCCACTGGTAAGGCTGTGCGTAACTTTTGTAAGCGCACAGTTCAGCACACTTGTGCGCGAACATGTTCACTGAGCAGAGTTTCTGCCGAGACAGTTCAGTAGTTAATATGAACGGGCAGGGAAACGTAGTGCTTTGTGCTGCAGCATGTGTTTTACTATGTAGTCTTCTTAAAAAGAAACGAAGGAAGAAACCGCGATGTTGGGTGAGGCCGTTACTACAGCGACGGAATGAAGAAACGAATAAATTTCTAGAAGAAATAAAAATAGATCCATTGAGTGGATTTAAAAACTTCACACGTATATCTTGCGAAGATTTTGAGTTGCTGGTTAATGTAACTAGTCCTTTTATCGCTAAGCAAGATACCAACTACAGAAAATGTGTCCCTGTTTCAATAAGGCTTGCAATCACCTTAAGATATCTTGCTACTGGAGATTCTTTTGCAAGTTTAATGTTCTTATTTAAAGTTTCAAAAGAGCTTATTGCTCGGATTGTACCTGAGACTTGTAAGGCGTTGATAAGCGTGTTGAAAGAAAATATTAAGGTAAGAAAATAAAAATAATATACCATTTTATTTTAGTCACTTTTATTGCATTACATTTCATGCCAAGATATTGTTTCGCCATCATTCTGACGTAAAAGATCTGAATAATCATTATCGCGGACCTGAAAACTTGAAGCCGGTCCTTGACTCTGACAATTTGACGAATCTGAATACGGTGAAGGCATTGGAGTTGTAACATATTTTCCAGTACCAATAATAGCGTCATACAATAAATTATCTATATCCCTTTGTACTAAAATCTTGGTTCGGTCATCTCTAATTTTCCTTAATTTCGTTGCGACGGCGTTTACGATAACTTGTATGTGATCCTTCGATCTTTTAATAAAAGGAGAGTCGTAGCACTTCGCTAAGCAATGATTTCAATAGTTTCGTAAAATATCAGCTTTTCTTTTAGGGACGTCTTGGCAGCCGGCCAGCGCGCGCGTCTCTACTCCAAATAAGAACCCGCCATGGATGCGAATAAATTTTATTTTATTATGTACGAGAACGTTTTATTGCGTCCTCTGTTTGGGAAATCTATGCGATATAAAAATGAGATCGATTCTCTCCAGTCGGTTATTTTGGTAGAGCAGACAAACGCATCAATGATACGAAGGGCAGACTAGTCATAAATTTTGATTTCTATAGTAGTTTGCTCTCTTATAAATAGCTATTCAAGTAGATTCCTATAACAACATGAGAAATAAAAACAGTATAAAACGAATTTATCGCTCGAAGTTTATGTAAGTAGACGGCAAGCTGCTGCTGTTACTATGCGGATTATACCGGTGTCTGTGATGTTGACCGTGGTAAAGTTAAGTCTGTGCTGTTGACCGTGAAAGAGTAGTGTTCCCGCTCCGAAGCGGAATAGTTCGGGAAATTTTGGATACACTCACAACGAAAAACGGACCGTACCGCGGCAAGTGTCGTCGGGCATATTGAGATGTCAACCACAATGGGCGAACCCGTCACCGCAGGACGTTTTAACGATTCTTCGTTCTATCGACCGTGCAGTGACCGTAGAAGACTTTGGACATTACAAATCCGACGTCTAGCTACGCCACAACCCGCAAGAAGCCAACGCCTTTACCGCGAGATAGCCAGTATGTTACCTGGCGGGCCGACACTCGCGCCCTTGCTTCCAATTGTGACCAGATATCTCCGGTCTCTCGATTGGTTCCGAGTTCGAGGTCGCTTGCGCGGTCCTCTCCCTTACGAAGCGGTGAAACGGTGTGCACCGAATCTATCGCGGACCAAGGCGTCCTTTGCCCGACTCTGAACCGGGATCGGATGGCCAATGGTCATTTCAAGAGTAGTCGCCGTAAGGTAGGCAACCACCCCCGCTCTATAGGAAACAATACAGTTCCCAGACTCCCCCGACTGTTAGTCGGAGAGCACAATCGATTGGCTTGCGCCGCTCGGTGCGCAGACCGTCCAGGAGCGCCAGAGGTTTGATTCCCAGGGTAGACTGGTTGACCCAGTGTCCTACCCAGGTTCGCACACCATGCGTGGAGGCCATCGGATGGGTGTTGACCCGTGAGTGTGACCGACCCTGAACACATGGGTCATCGTGGCCACCTCATCATGGGCCCTTTAGCTCCCAGTCGGGCAGTACGTATTCGACACGGCAACGTAACGTGACTGCGCGCGTCCGCCGGTTCGTGCCCAAGTGTTCGCGTAATTCGCGCAGTTCGTGCCAAAGTGCGAAAGAACAATTATTGGGGTGCATCAATCATCACATCAGCAGAATAGACCTTCAGATCAACCTCCAGTCTCATCACCGCACACATACAAGGTTAGAGCACCTATACCATATCTTTTCCACTCCCATCTCTACGTTGATGACGTCACTTTCCGGCGAAATCAAGTAGCCTCGTCGGAAGCCCATCCTGGGTGAGGAATTAGGTCATGCTCATCATAAAAATGCATTGTCATCAGAACTGATCCAACAAATTTTCAACTTCATAGGATAAGAGGAAGTGGTTCTAATTCCACTTGCAAGATTTGATCTAAACAAACATACATATATACTAATATACATTGAAGGTAAATAAAAGATTGTAAAAGTAAATATCATATTATGCACAAAAAAATACCAGGGTGGAGAGGCCCAGGAAGACGCTGAATTTGGTGGTTGAAACATTTAAGACCATGGTTTGGAGGAGCACACATTCCTTATTCCAGCAACGTCGAAGTTGAGTGATGATAGCAAACATCAGATGAGGAGAATGATACTGAGTCAGAAGAATTGCAATTACTGTATACAAATACATATATTATTACAACGAATTAAGTCGACTTTAATTTATAGAATAACTAGCTAGCCCGCCGAACTTTATACCGCCTAACAGTCAATGAATGTCGTGTTACAGATTAGCTGAACTTAATTTATGATTTTATGAAAGTAATACAATGAATACAAAATAAATATTAAGTTCACTACTTTATTAGGATAACAGCACAAAAAAATATATAAAAGTTAAAAAAATAAGTATATCAATCGCGTGTCAGCAAGACATGAAGGAATTAAATTATTTACATAATGTGCAGCATGGGATGCACTCGGTTTAATTCTTTTCATTGAAGCAACTTGTGATATACGACATTTTTTGATTTTTTATCAGGCGCAAGAACAAATAAAGCGGATGATTTGCCGACACGTGAACATGCCACGTACAACTGACCATGAGAAAACACGGATTTCAATTTTGTATAGGAAAATGTTTTTTTTTATTTTAATTTTTCGACAACTTTTCAATTTTTGTTATTCTGAACGGAGACAAATACAACAAATCAAAAACCATGAAAATCGGTCCAGCCGTTCTCGAGTTATACATGTTCGGACAAACCCAACTTTCTTTTATATATATATATATATATATATATATAGATAAATGATTTTTTTTCGATGTACTAATCCAGCCCGCAAGTTACATAATATTTACTGTGCTGGGTGTCAAACCCATGACTAATGTTAACTTTTTCCTGGTTACAAACTTGTTTCATCGACAAAGGATGTTTGAACAAATTCGCCTCATTAGGGTGGTTGATGACGTGTAGCGGATGTTAAAGCGATATAATTTTTTCTGGTAAATTTTTTTGGGAGAGGTAAAACAAACACTAGGAACTCTACTTTAACTAACATAATAGTTAATAATATTAATTTGTTTATTTATTTATTTATTAAACAAATCAACATTTCCGTACACACCAATTCGTTGAGTTGTAATATACATAAATATAAAAAGGTATTAAATATGCCAGCTGAAGCATTAGAAACAGTAAGAGTAACAGAATACATAAAAAAATAAAATAATCGATCTTATTCTAGTATAAGCAGGTAGCGCAATGCCCATACCTCGCAGAGATGTAGGCTCGCTGTAAAAATGTCCAGGTCTGACACTTTCGAATATCGCGCATTTATGTGTCGCAAGACCCGCGTAAAAAGATTCCATCGACTTTAGTTAGTTCGCGAGGACGGCTCCGCAAATAGAGTATGTGACCGAGCACGAATATAGTTATCCGGAGCAAAGAGACGAAGCTTCGCTAGCATGCTAGGATTATCAACTTTGCCCCGGACCAGCCTAAAAACGTAGGCCATGGTGAGCATTTCTCTACGCAATTTAAGGAAATTATAATTCACCATGCCTAGTAAAAAAATTGTAGGGTATAATTAGTAGGGATAATAACCGTATTTCTTTAACTATCCAAAGCGGGTTGATTGCAAGGAATATAGGGTCAATAATTGAGAAAATTTGTTTCAAATTTAAATTGTATCGGCCTACTCAGCTTTGTCAATTCGTCAGTTTTGTGCCTAAATTCACATCACTGTTCGTCCCGCGTTCTCCTTACTTAACAGACCTGGCTCCTTGGCATTTTTTCTAATTTCGTAAATTAAAATCAGCAGAGAAAAGTCGCCGTTTTCAGTTTATACAGAAGCTAAGATCAAAATGATTATGAAATTGTCATAGTAAAATAAAAAATAAATAAAAATAAGCATTAAAAAATAAAAATGATCGAAAATAATTTAAAATTACATTGAAATATAAAATGGGCTCAATTATGTTTCTTCGTGGACTAAAATCGATAATGAGTCCATGTAAACGAGACAGGGCAATACGGTTGAGCGTAATGTGAAAGGAAAAATTGTCACTTTTTCGCAGTAAAACTACCTACAAAAGATAAAGTATCTGAATCTAACACTGCTGAAAATATGTTCAAATTTATTCGGACGAGTATAAGTTCGACAGGTAGTTTTTATCAAAGATCGTTCGTTTCATATTCCGCTCTATCTCGTTCTCTTGAACTAATTTCAGTTTTAGTTTACAAAGAAACGCAATCGGGCATAATATTACTTAATAAAAATAAAAAAAGGACTTAATCAAAAATAAAAATAAAGATGTGAGGGTGTGTAAATTAGTGTGTGTAATACATTACTATTTTTGGAACGTCACGAGGATATATTCAGTTTTAGTTATTCCTTTACTTACTTAACCTTTGGTTGAGCATTGTTTAAAAACCACCTGTGTCAGTCCTGAAATATCGAAGTGTATCCCTAAAATATTTATTAATTTCGGTACAAGTTAATGGTAATGCTGTTGTCTAAACGATTGTCCAATTATATTTTCTGAGCGGACGTCTATTCTCGCGTTTGCATTACGTTGATTTTTTTTAACCTGCCATTATTCCATGAACTCCTCCTATATGCTTACTGTGGCTTCACGCCCTTGTTTTCCCGGCTATTGTGATGAACGACAACTTTAATAATATATGTTGTAATCTCTTTCTTTCCCACTTTGTGTTGGCCGCAATGCGACGCCGTAACGCCCGCCTCAGCCGCGCATGGCTCTCTAATGCCCCGAGGTGTATTTTCGACTGAATATTTTATGAGACTAACACAATAAACGCTGTAATTTTCATTTCTTTCAAAACACATGTGGATCGGCACGCCCGCCTAGGCTCAGGCACGAGTGTGAAGCCTACATTATAAACACATATCTTCCACCGACGAAATTTTATCGAAATAAAATTTTCCAAAATATTGTGCAAATCATTTGTGTGGAAAATAACTTTTTTTTAAATATTTTTTTATCCATAACATGCTTAATTAATAATTATTTAAGTACTTACCATTAATTAAAATTAATAGTGGAGTAAACAATGAATAAAGTGCTTAACTAATCAGTAACCGCGCCGCCCGAGACGATTGCAAAGAAACCCAACTGTGTTCGTCCGCCGGTCGAAAGAGGGCGCCCATCGATTTTATTTATGATATTAGTATTTATATGAAATCAGTCCTTGGTTACTTGCCGGGATAGTCTTTATATACACTTACTTTCTCAATAAAGCCTCTTACTGTTAAAATCGTAGCTCCCTATTCACGCAACGCCTTGCCATTTGAGAGTGCTTTTACTGTTGTAACTCAGTATACCAGTATACTGTAGTTTTGAATTTTTAGAATGTCTTTAATTGTAGAATGAGATTATTCTGCGACATACGGTACACGCAATGGCAGTACTTTATTACTATTGTTATTAAAACTCAATACATAGTAATAAGTCCAGGACATTTCAAAGAGATGCGCAGAGAATAATAAAATTTAAATATATATTTTCTAGGCATATCTTTGCCTTATCTTTGACGAACTTTCCCGAGCTCTCACGAGATTACCCAAAGAAAGACATTCGCCACTAGTAGGCACAATATACAGGTTCTAAATAAAGTTTAAAAAATAGGTTAATAGACTCAGGATACAGGACCATCGATTGATGACGTCACAAATTAGGGTTGTTGGCGAGTAAGAAAGGGCGCCGCCTCGAGAGAAAGCCAAGGTGCGAGAAGTCAAGGTGGTTAAAAATTTAATAGATGCAGAGACTACGTCACATGGCCGTTGTCATAATTCATTTGCACCGTCAGAAAGCGATTCAATTTCGCAGCGTGCGGCATTGAAACTCGAGAGAAATTATTATGGAGCCAGATACATTTATAAAATCACTTTTACGAACGAACATGATTGTAAACGCGAGCTAGCTTGAACAAGCTCGCTCGCTCGCCAAACTGTGATAAGCATTTCAACGTCAACGTGTTTTTCTTCTCCTCCGCGACGCCTCCGGTTGAACCGCAATTGGTACCTAGATGTACCTATTAGTTTTCCTTTTCTTTATTCCACCATAACTTCTAAACGCAGTAAGTGATTTAGAAGTATGTTGTATTGTTAAGACTGTTATGTTATCCCAAGTGTCATAGGGTACTTTATTTTATTTTTATTTTTATTTTATTCCAACAAAAGACAAAAACAGCGCTCGGGTCTTAAGTTAATAAATAATAATAACAATATTACGGCCAAAATAGTCTCCTGATAATATACAATTTATGTGCGTGATGTTGTGTAATAATATTTATATAATTATGTTATATAATCATTTTCTCTCGATTTGTGAGTGTGTATGATAGAGTAGGATGAGTGTGTTTATATGTGTGATTGTGATGTGTGTCTAATGGGTGTGTGTAAGAGCATCTACGTGTATGTGTCATAGTTGTGTATATATGAGAGTGTGTGATTCTGCACAGGTATGTATCTGTTCAAGCTTTTATGGTCTGGTCTATTACCGCTCTGATAAACTCGTTTTTGCTCATTGAGAATAAGTCTAGTTCCTGAAACGATTCATCGTAGGCTTCCATAATTCGATGCAGAGTTGAATTCCTTGCTTGATTTGTATGGAGTCTATGGAGTGATATGGAGTCTGGGTACATTGAATACCATTGGGTGACAAGTTCGGCGCGATGGGACGTTTAAGGCTATTCTGCTTAGAATTAGGACATTTAGGGCTATTCTGCTTACCTTAGCTAATATCAAGTAAATAGTTGTCTAAATGTCCAAATCTCTAAATAACAATAAATTAACATAAATATATCGTGTTTATTGTTAAATGAAATGCCTGATTCGTACAGGCAAGGTACATTCCAAAAATATAATGTATTTTTTTATTTAAACTTTAACCTTTATTTATAATTACATTAAATACATTGCATTCATTTTTTTACACATTTTTTTATACGTATAAGAAAAAATCGCGAAAGGGCATTATACCTGTCAATATTAAATCACCCCACTAGGTACACGCCTGTGTTGGGGTGATGGATATACAGTACTGTGGTATTATATTTATTTACTTATGGTATTATATTATTTATTATAGTACTGTTATTTTTCTCTACTTACTGATTATCACTGCAATTATAATTTTATTGTATTTTATTATTATAATTATTTTAACAATTTTTTTACTGGATATATTTTGATTTCATTATTACTTTTTTATTTTTCAACATGATTATAATTTAGGTATTAGTTATCATTAGAATAACTCTTGAACTTTATGCTAAGTATTTATTAGAGTTATTAGATTTACTATAATTCATTTTTTTTTTTAATTTTTGTTTTTCTCAGTAATAGTACTTTAATAAGTGTGCGCACAATATAAAATGTACAAGTGACCTAGTCGAGTCTACCTTGGTACGGGCTTCGGCCTAGTTAGGCAGACTTTGTGAATAATGTTTTTGAAAAATTACTTACGAAAATAAATTTATTCTTATTCTTATTCTTATTATCTGAGCCTGTGCGCCATGCCTGCTAGTGCTGTCCCTTTTTCGTCTCATAATAACCAACACAAAATATAAAATAACAAAATTTAATATTGCATAATATAATATAATATAATACAACGTAATGCAATTTTATATAACATAATATAATGTAATATAATATGATATAGTATACCGTAATATAACATGATATGGAACAATATAGTATCACATAATATATTATAACATATAATACAACGTATAATATTATATTATAGTACAACATAGTAAAATATAACAAAAGAATATAGGTACATAATATGGTATCCCCTATAATTTATGGTAAGAAGAAATGATATATTTTTCGTTTTTTTTATTATTATAATTATATTTTTTGTTCAATATATTATACTTTTGCATTCATCCCTTGTAGAATTTGAGAGCCAATGTGACACCATCTCTTGCACTGGTAGACGGTTACGCCTAATGGCTGTCCTATGTGTGAGTCAAATATAAATAAATACCTATATGAATAAATACGTAAACCACAAAATATTTCATTAAAAAACCGTAATAAAAATAATTATGCATACATTAGTACATTTTTTGTAACGGCAGTCGTGTTTTTTTATTCCTTTTAATATATTTACTTGTTTTTTTAAATTAGTGATAATGATTATGATTATTATTATGATATTACGTTAGCAGTATGTCGTTTCTCAATCAGAAGCTCACAAATCTTTTTGGACTGAATGACGTCACTGGGCCGAATACCTTAGATCACAACCTGCTTAAATTAGTGATGTCAATGTTTGAACCCGGCGAATTTAACTAATTAGAAAACTTTTCGGAATTGTTTAATGTGGAGGTGGACGATGACGAGTCGAAATGTCATCGCATCGTTTGTTAGCAGAAAACGAAGAAAACTCGTTTAATTACGCGAGGAGACGAAATTAATCGACGCGGGTCGCGCTTCCCTCTCCGCTTTCTCTGAAATATCGTTCTGCGGAAATTAATGTAAGGAGAATCTTTATGTCGCGATGGACCGCCGATTTATGCTAGAGTAACCGAGCAGTGTGGGGTCGTTATAAAGACGACGGGTCCCACTTACAAATGCTATGCTGAAAATACAGTGTAAGGCACCAATGTATGCTAGAATTTATCTTGGGCTGGAGAACCGCGGTATGACCATTGAGCTCTTCCTTCGACCAGCCATTAAACTTTCCTAGCCCCAGCTTTTTCGCAGTAGGTTTTGAGCGAGGAAACTCTGAAGTTCCACGACGAAGTCCGGTATTTCGCCGTCGGAAGTAGGCCTCGTATTTGCTAAGTTTTATACGTATTGCTGCCAACCATTCCGAAAGTTGTCATTTTTGTAATTAATATTTTGTAATTTTATTCTATTTTTTATTGTGTAATTTTGTTGAAACGTTATTTGGTTATGTAAACTTAGGTATTTTAGTATGGGTACTAGGCCTTACCTAAATAATAAGTTTTTAACAAAAACCGGATGGAAACACTGATGGCCTATAATTTACCCTTTTCACGAACCGTTTATTTGTTGTCTTATTGCTCAAGCTAGCTTATAATCTTTCCCGCACCGAATTCTAATTTTTTTTTTAATCGTTACCCTTGCAGTTATCCTGCAAGAAGGCTACATAAATCTTGCAGAAATTGCAATTAATGCAGACATTCACTCGCATCATACCCGCGGTAGCTCCCTTTTATGCGTACCCCGAATACGACTGGCAAAATTTCAGAAAAGCTACTTATACCTCAGCAATAAATTATATAATCTACTCCCTAGAAAATTTAAACAGCTGGAGGACATAACATTAAAAAAAAACATCAATGATATGCTGATAGGCCACCCTTTCTATAATCTGGCCGAATTTAAGGGCCATGATTTTTCAAATATTGTTCCCATTTAAATTACAAAAAAAAGTAGAGCCTTATTGTCTGATTATTTTATATGGTCTTATATCGTACTCGTATCGTCTTTTATATGTCCTTTTAGTTTAAAATGCATAACGTAGCTTTAATTTGAATTTTAAACATTTTACTGACAATTTAAATATTACGATGAATAATTTTACTATGAAATCTTTTCGAATTACTAACTACTTTCAAAGTTTTAAACACAATAATCAATATATACCTACCTAAATGTAACCAATAATCAAAAACATATTTTTAAATGTCAAAGAAATCGGTAGCCTTGAACTAATGCAACGAGTAATCAGTAGAAATAATACCTAAAATAACCAAAGTCAGACAAAATTAAAAATAAATTCTCAATAATCACATACGTAAAACGACAAAAAATATATTGAATAATCAAATATTGGGCTCGATTGCGTTTCTCTTGAACTAAAATCGGAAATTAGTTCGTGTGAACGGGACAGAGCAGATTACGTCAGAGCGGAATGTGAAATGAACGGTTGTTACTTTTACGGATTAAAACAACCCACTGAAGATAAAGCAGCTAAATCTAACAGCGCACGAAATGATTTCAAACTTATGCGGGTGTCCATAAGTTCGACAGGTAGTTTTGGTGTGTAAAATCGACGACAGTTCATTTCATATTCCATTCTAATGTGTCGCTCTGTCTTGTTCGCTTGAAATAATTTCAGTTTAAGCTCACAAAGAAACGCAATTGGACCCATAATCTAATTATTACTACGAGGTTTTCCTCGTATGTTTTAATAAAATAATAATAAAGGTATCTTATATTATAATATAGGATACCTTTATTATACTTATACATATTTTTTCGAGGTCGTCTACCTTCTTAATAGCATGTGTGATGAGCCAGTGGTTAACTCTATAATCGAACATTTTTGGTTCTAAAGCTCGTATTGTCTTTGGAAGGTTATTAAAGAGTTTAAATACAAGAATGACTTTTGAATAATAGTCAAATTGCTATATAGCGTTTATAGTTCTATTTATATTAAAATATCCATTTATCTATTAAGATTGACGTGGTTTCGTGATGTGCTTGTATAGCCATAACAGTAGGTGATATACTGGCGCCGTCATTGCCACGAGTGGCCGCCGCCGTAGAGGATCTCTTTTCCTCCCACAAACGCTTAACTCTCTCAAGAGGATTTTGTAGAGGATTTTGTAGAGGATCACTGGTTTGCTGTTTAGATGCTCTTTCTGATTGCATATGATTTATGAATTTTTACTTGGCTTTTATACGAGTATACATACAGTTAGTTACTTTCATAGCATTATGTCCTATGGGATTCTTCTCTGGGGAAGCTGTGCGGACATCAATAACATATTTATACTACAGAAACGTGCTGTAAGAGCTATATATAAACTTGGTCCTCGAGTTTCACTTAGAGAAAAATTCAAAGAGATAAATATTCTTACTGTTGCATCACAATATATATACGAAAATCTGTTGTATGTCCACAAGAATATTGACAAGTTTAAAATAAAAAGCGACACTCATAATTTTAATACTAGACATAAGCATAACCTTGTTGTACGTGCTACTCGTCTCCACAAAATAAGCAATTCTTTTTTGGGACAATGTATACGCTTCTATAACAAACTTCCTCATACTATTAGAGAACTATCTGTAAATAAGTTTAAAGCTACCATCAAAGCAAAATTGTATAAAAAAGCATACTATTCAATATCTGATTATGTAAATGACAAAACGGCTTGGGAGTAAGGCTTGGACGCGTCATAAGAACATAAATTAAAAATAATATTTAATTGTGTCTATATGAATAAAGAACATTTTGATTTTGATTTTTTGAGTGACCATGTGTTTACAATTATTATTTTCAATAGAATTTCACCAGAACAACACAAAGCTAATGTTTTACATAATGAATCTATTGAATGCTGTCAGAATTATCGATTGAGACAGTAACGAGCGTCGTAGTTTCATTGAATCAAAGTTATACTGCGCGAAAGTTTTTGGCTGTGGATTTATCCTAAACAAATTCCATTCTAATGGAACTGCTGAATTCTCTTGTAGTTTCCCAGCGTTTCATTATTATTGTTTTTGAAGTGAATGAAACGTAGTTGTTTTCACAATGATCTTCCCGGAATGCGCAAAATAAAGAGTTTTTGTGGATCGACCACCACATCATAGAAATGAGAAATTATACCAAATTTTCGTAAAATATTTACATCCACGGTCCGGTGGCATACCGGTTACTTTGCCTGATCTTACGTTGTAAGGTACCGGGTTCGATTCTAGAAATTAACTCAATTGCATTTGAATTCTGTCGATGGGAAGGAATAACAATACATACACTTACACACATGGTACACGCATACATACATTTAAACTATTCATAATAACATGGTTTGATAACATGATGTGGTATGTTTTTTTTTTAATTAACAACGTATTTAATAATGCATACGAGTATGTACCATTGTAATAATATTCATATCAATAAACAATTATTGATATTATTCAAATAAAACTAAAAATTGAACACGACCGATATGAGCATTAGCATGTATGTACTGCTGCTGCCTAACTAAGTGCCAGAACATATATTTGGAAATACGAAAAAGAAGAAAAAAGAAACATATATTACCATCACCATTGCAAATTATAACGAATAATCACTAACTAAATATCACAATATTAAAAATAGAATACAGAAAATAAATAAGGTGTTAAATAAAATAAAATAAAATGACAAATAATATTAAACAATAGTAACCGAAATTAATGTATATGTAAAAGTAATAAAAAAATATAAATCCTGCCATTGAGAAATTTCACAATAAGAAGTAGTAACATAAAGTAACATAAAATGCAAATGCGTTAAAAGACCTTAATATGCTTTCCGTCATTGAGTGGCACAAAATTTAGTCTATAGTCTTTAGCCTATATTAAAATAAAACTAAAATTGAACACGACCGATAATTCAGAACCGGCGACCAACGAGACAAGTTTTAGAAAATAGCTTAATAATACCCAGAATGAAAACATCATTTGGACAAAGACATTACTCTTTCATTGCGCCGAGATTTTACAATCTGATCAACATGGAAAGAAAAATGAATTTGACATTTAGGGAATTCAAAAATAAATTAATGAAATGGTTATCGAATCATGACAGACTAACCATACATCAAATGTTAGAAATAATAGTTTAATAAAACTTAGGTGCACAAATTATTAACATATTATTAAACATGTATGTTGAATATATTTTAACCTTGAACTAACTACCAAAAATTATTTGACTTTGTTGTTATATATTATTTTGACAATGATTTGTACTTTTTAGACTAGGTATTTTTATATTAAATCTTATATGGCATAACATATATTAAATATTAATGACTGTTTCTTTCTTTTCTCACATATAACTTTATTTATATTATTTAATCGAATTTTATATTATATTTATTATCGATTATATAATGGAATTGCATTTTATTTATTATATTATTTGTAATATTTTTTATTTTTATTATTATTTTATTTATATTTTTTATTTTGAAGACCACATTTTAGAGCAATTTATTTTTATTAGCTTTTTACTAAAACTTGTACATTTGTAAGCAATCAAGAAATCAAGCAAACTTGATTGTATTAAGATGATTAACTGGATCGATCAGCTTAACCACCACAAATGCACAGAGAGACGTTGGTATAACGATAACGGACAACTTGAAATGGGCAAACCATATTGAAAATATCGTAAAACAGGCAAACTCACTTCTATATTTGGTAAAGAAAGCTTTTCAAGTATCGACGATACCGACATTTCTAAAAATTTACAAAACCTACATTCGTCCTCTGATCGAGTATGGTTTTCAAATCTGGAATCCTTATTTTGCCAAGGACATCAACCTGCTTGAAAGTAACAATGTAGAGTGACAAAACTGCCAAAAACCCTAAGAAAAACACCCTATGAACATAGATTAAAAATCCTCAAACTGACAACTCTGGAGCAACGGAGACACAGAGGAGATCTCATAGAGACATAGAAAATGCTGAGGCAACACTACGACTGCCCAGAGTTGGAAAGCATGTTTGTGTTCAATTCAAACTATCACTTAAGGGTCACAGCCTGAAACTCTACGTTGTTATCAACGAGCCATTGAATCGAAATAAAAATAAAAAACCTCCAATGCACAATGAAATGAAAGAAGATACTTCAATCTTAATTTCTGGCAGAGAAGTTTATACTAACGCAGCCTAATAATGTCATATTTTAAATGTTGGAAACGTACGAAATTTTGAATTATTTCGAAACGTCATCCTCCATTTATGAAACGGCCTTTGCCGATGTGATGAAAGTGTTTTATTTTAGTTTTTTCGCTTTAATTAGCCTCAATTGGAGGCATTTTGTGTTGCAAAAAGGAAAAAGCTCGATTTTTGAGATATATGGATGATGAGTGATCGTTCGTCGACGGTAAAGGGACCCATAAACTAACATGCACAATCGAAAGTCGTGCACATCCGTAAGTATATCTCATTCAAACATAAGCGTTTCCCAATCCAAGCTGGGATTTCCTTCGCTGCTATTCAAGTAGCGTTTACTAATTTTATTTTACAGCGAATCATCATCCTATGAACGGATTATTTACAAAACCTTATCAAATATATATATATATATATATATATATATATATATATATATATATATATATATATATATATATATATATATATATATATATATATATATATATATATATATATATATATATATATATATATATATATATATATATATATATATATATATATATATATATATATATATATATATATATATATATATATATATATATATATATATATATATATATATATATATATATATATATATATATATATATATATAAAAGAAACAGCAACAATAGTGAATTTCATAGATATGAACACATCAGCGTTAAGCTGCTAGTTCATCAACAAATAATAATAATAATAATAGAGTCTGTCGATCCTAGAACGGGCTTGTCCCAGTTGGGTGACAGAAATAAATAAGCAAAAGGTTAAGGTTTTGCCATCTGGTTTCTGTTATTTTTTTTAGCAAATCAATGTTTTATAGTAATTAATTCTTAAATAAATAAATAAAATAAAATAGTATTTTTCTGGCACTACTTGACTATTGCCTGGCACTACTTGACGCACTTGAACTACGTCTACCTACAAAGCACTATAGAAGCTAAATTACATCGCTCTCTCGATCTGCCTACCGCAAAACCTGTAGCGAGTACCTACTCGGCCATTCCCGGCCATCAACAGAATTTAATCGGGTAATAATTGTTCTTATATTTTTATGATCGATTTTTCAATGCAGTAAACATGCTGAACCCGTGCTATTATTTGTATACAGTGTTCGGTTAATGCGCTCTTCATATTTTTTGTTATTGCGACAATTTGTAGAATCGATACGTAACCCACCTCGGAGTTAATTACCCTGTCAGTGGCTCGTGCTATAAAGGTCTGACAATACCCTCCAAATTCCCAACACAGTTTGTGCGGAGTAAAGGCAATTAGGACTCATGGTAAAAATCATTTGTAAAAAACAAGCTTTTGATAAAATGCTCTGAAAAGAAGAAAGAACGAGCTACCATAATTTAATGCATATACATAATTGTGTATAAGTGCTGTTGACCGTTGAGGAATAACCTCGTCGGGAGCCAACCCTGGGTGCAGTAGCCATGTCATGGTGGAACTTAGAACGGGCTAATTGAATGCTATACAAAATTTTGTGTCTGTGCTCTGTCTGTGTAGCAGCCCTGTCGCGGTGAAACTTAGATCGGGCTATCATAATTGAATGAGGATACAGAATTTCGTTTCTGTGCTGTTGATCGTTGAGGAGCCTTCTCGTCGGGAGCCAGCCCTGGTGCAGCAGCCATGTCATAGGTTAATTTAGAATGGGTGTACAATCATAAGTGAATGCGTATACAATTGTGTGTATGTGCTGTTGACCGTGGAAGAATATCCTCGTCTGGATCGGATCCTGGGTGTAGAATCAGGTCACGCTCACCGTAATAATGCATTTTCATCGGAATTGAACCAACATGTCAAATTTCAACTTCATAGAATTAGACGAAGTGGTTCTAATTCTGCTTGCAAGGTTTGACCTAAACAAATATACTGACAAACATTGCAAGGTAAATAAAAGCTTGTAAAAATGAGAATTGTCCTTTGTGAATTAAATATAATCTACTCCCTACAAAATTTAAACAGCTGAGCTTGGAGGACATACAATTAAAAAAAACATCAAGGAGATGCTGATAGGTCACATTTTCTATAATCTGGCCGAATTTGAGG
The DNA here is from genome assembly GCA_944548615.1 of Micropterix aruncella. Classification (NCBI taxonomy): domain Eukaryota; kingdom Metazoa; phylum Arthropoda; class Insecta; order Lepidoptera; family Micropterigidae; genus Micropterix; species Micropterix aruncella. Next base: position 24,019,478 of record OX155971.1, on the reverse strand, counting down.
GCCATGATTTTTTAAATATTGTGCCCATTTAAATTACTTAAAAAGTAGAGCCTTATTGTCTGATTATTTTATATGGTCTTATATCTGTACTTTTAGTTTAAAATGCATAACGTAGATTTAGTTTGATTATTTAACATTTTACTGACAATTTGAATATTACGATGAATAATTTTACTACGTATCTTTTCGAATTACTACTTCAAATATTAGGCTTCTATTTTGATTATTTATATTTATAGTTTGATAATCTAGTAGTTAATTCTTGACTACCTATGTATGTTCAGTAAAGAGTAGAAAGAAACTTACTACCTAACCCAATTATTTTGACACGTCCAAGAGCGGTCTTTAGCCGTCAATTGGACACGACGAAAATGTAAATGTAAATGTAAATAAAAACGAGCATATATTAATTGCATCCACGTGGTAGGGTTCGTAAAGTGCGGCTCTAAGAAGCTCCCTCCTTACCATGGAAATGTTGGGAGCGCCCGGGATAGAGAGAGAGTGAAATTCCGTCCACGCTCGCCGCTCACCGTCTCATACAAATGGGTTTTTTGTTCGCGGCGAATGCGGAATATTTAATTAAATTCATCGGCCGAATCAAAGGGAGAAGCTGGTGCTTCGCAGTGCCACAGATTAAGAACATCGAGGCGTATATTACACCAGATGCGGCACTGTTTCAGTGGAGAACAATTTCGGCGCCTTTTTGCGGCCCCACACCGGTCCAATATTTTAAGGTTATCTTATTTTTAAGATTAGAATATAAGCCCGTTCAAACCGGGCTATTTTTCGGGTTATTCATGTTTATAAAAGCGTAAATGAGTACGCAAGCAAGAACACAGATACGAGCTTCTCAAAGAGTTTCTTTTTTAAGAATATTTTTGATCGCAACATTAGGAGCGAGATGGCTTTTACTAGAACTCACACTCGAATGTTATTGATGTATCGGATGGAATAACTTTATACTTTAAAAACCGATGAATATATATTTCCGAAAATACGCAGTTGGGCGTCGTCGACTTCAACGGACGAACCCATCAACCCAGGCTGATATAACGATATTTGATCTTTCTTTCAGCGGTGGGATGAGTCTGCGAGAGACCAATTCTTACCGCCCAGCACCGGGTAGTTAACCCAGCGGGCAGACCAAGCGCCCTCGCTATCAGCTATGGACAGATTTTTCCTGCCTATCGACTGGAGCAGATCGCCTGCGTGATCGTCTCCCTTACGTTGAGGTGATTCGGTGTCTACCGAATCTATCACGGACCACGGCATCTTTTGCCCGGCTGTTCACCCGGTATCGAGTAGCCGATTGGTAGTTCCAAGAGCAGTTGCCGAATGGTTAACTACCACCCCCGCTCTATATGAAACAAAGCCGTTTCCAAACTCCCACAGTTGTCAGTCGGAATGCACAATCGATTGGCTGACGCTGCACGGATGCTTAAACCATCCAGGAGCACCCGAAGGACGATTCCCAAGGGAATTGGTCCGAAAATAGACACATCTGAACACCATAATAATATATAAACACAAGTAATTGATTTCATTGATTTCCCATTAAGATTGCCCTTCGACTGTTGCTTACCTCCGAAATGGTCCATATGTTTCTCATATATAGGCCAGGCTCTGTTGAGGGGGTTAAATCAAAATGTATATCTTTGCTCTATATCTCGAGATAAACAATATGAAAATTTTGGAATTGACACTTTTTTCTCCGACTGATCCGACATTTTCTATATTATCTTAGAAACTATTCATCCAGTTATGATTAAAACAACCCTTAATCAGTTAGAACCGCTTTTAAATCCAGTTTAGTAGTTACTTACACACACACACAGATACAGAAAGACGTTGAATTAACAACGGTAATAACGTTAACGGGCTGGACAACATTGGTATTTGGTATTTATTAATCACAGCTAAGTTGAATTTTCAAACAAGAGGACTCGCTCCTCCGAATTCAGAGATCTAATGTCGCGTCTTATCTAAACACACATAAATCTTCGATTAATCTATGGCGGCACCAGCCACAGGGCCTTGAAAGGGGACAAGTCCGTGGTAAATTCTGCGCGGACCCATTCATTCCAGCGATTGGCCTATAATTTACATCTCGTTAAAGAAGTGATCGAAGAGATATATAATTGTAATTAGCAGAGAGATTTTAGCATGTTTACGAACAAAATTATAAAGCGAAAAAGAAGATTTTTTATCTCATTTTTTATGATCTTATTCACATTATCTCATTCATATTAGAAAATAAAAAGTTTTAATAGAGTATAAATATTATGGCATGTTATATTTACCCGTTTTAAATATGCAGTTTTTTTTACTATTTCAGATGTGTATCTGACACTGTGAGATCAATCTATTTGCGGTTCTAAATGCGCCTATTTTGACTAAACGACAATATAGTCTAATCCATGACACAATAATGATATCATGACACAATAATCGATAATACTCGTTACTTCTCCCGGCTGGGTCACCAGCTTCCCGGCTGGGTCACCATTTTTCTTTGGGATCAAATTAACGGAATTTCATTTTCAATTCTGTCAATCGAATGCAGTAACAAGACACACACTTACATACATGTTACACGCACACATACATATAAACACACGTCATAGTAGGTTGGTTGTAAGAAATTGTCATATGTCAATAAATCCGCCCATTGTGAAATTTCACAATAAAGAGTAGAAACAAACAAACAAACAAACTTCTGTTTGAGAAAACACTTCATAATTATTACACGACTGTCCAACAAAAAAGGATTATTATTTGTTCAGGGTTTATCTTTGTATGTTTTCCGTTTCATTATTCCACCATAACTTCTAAACGCTTGAATCTATTTAGAAGTATGTAGTATTGTTAGAATCTTTGTGAGTGGCATGAGGTACTTTTATTGTCCAAATATCAAGTAAATAGTTGTCTAAACGTTCAAATCTCCAAATATCAATAAAATAACATAAATATATCGTGTTTAGTGTCAAATGGCAGGTCTGATTTAGTCAGGATTAAGACGTGAATCAAAAATATTTCATATGAAACCGAATTAAAAATAATTATAAATACAATAGTTCACTTTTTGTATCGGCAGTCGTGTTTTTTTTTAAATATATTTATGCGCTTTAGTTGACTGTTTCGATCCTGGTCGGGAAGTTCCGCATTGTGGTTTCAGTGTTGGCGGGGCAAAGCCCTCCGTAAGTGTTGAATTATCAAGTTATATTAAGACGACGAGAAAGTGCTGTATAAGTTTCTTCGTTTCAGGAACCGATGTATCCTGATTACAATTATACAGTGGTCCCCCCCCCCCCCCCCCTTCGGAGGAAATCGGAACGGTGGAAGGGAATCGGAATTCCTCTGTTATAATCTATTTTATATCCTTAAATCTATGAAATCCATCAAAGAGCGAATTTTATTGTGACACAATTATGTGTCACAATAAAAATACATAAAATTAATTAAAACATCAATTAGTTTTCTGACTTTATTACTTTACCGGCCTACCAACCGACGAGGAGGTAAATTATTGTGAACGCGCAGTTTTTGGTGATGATGACGGATATATATACATTTTGACACTCCCCGAGACGATTAAGACAATTTCCAGACTGAAGTCTGCCCGTGTTGTGTGGCTGTGTGTGTGTGTGTGTGCGTGTATTCCTTCAATATAGCGCCCAAACGCTTTACATTACATTACATTTATCAGATTGAGCTGAAATTCGTCATGCAGGCATCATTTGGTCATGGCAAGAGTTGGAAAGATTGTAGTCGAAATCGGTCAAATTAGAGAAATTTAGTTAAATTAGATGATATTAGAGAGCGCGCTAGATGATATTAGAGAGTGAGAGCGCAGACAATCCCGAAATATTGAACTACGACACTTGAAATTCGGTATACAGATGCCTTGTTACAACGAAGTTGTATATATTTCCGGGATGTACTCTATCAGACCATTCATTTTACACTACACAAGATATGGTTATGTAGTTTTATTGACATTTGAACAGTTAAACATTTAGACAACTACCTTCTTGATATTTGGACAGTTAGATAATTGTTTATTGGACATTTATACACTTTACCCTATGATACTCGAGATAACAACGGTTCTAATAATACCGTTTAGAAGTTATAGTGGAATAAAGAAATGGAAAACATACATAGATGAACCCTGAATACATTATACTTCTTTTTTTGGGCAGTCGTATAATAAATTTGTAATAACCAAAGGAGAGGTAATACTCGGTAACAATTGAACCCATTGTATAATTTATTTTACTAAATGAATATTCTAAATACTTCTCTTTATTACTATTGGCAGCGAAGAGGTATGAAAGGAAAAAAACTAAACTGTTAAATGATGACTGTCTTTTAAACCAACGCGTAACACGGCGATTTATATTGAAGATTAAGAGGTTACGGCACATACCCTATGACACTCGCGATGATATAATGATTCTAACATTAATACACATTCCTAAATCGGTTCAAGAGTTTAGAAGTTATAGTGGAATAAAGAAACGGAAAATATACATACTCGTACATAAATCCTTAACCCATCACACTTCTTTTTTAGGCACTCGTGTAAAAAATGACAAGATCATGATAACCCAGGTTATCCATGGTCCGATAGCATAATGGTTACTTTTCCTGATCTTACGTTGTAAAATACCGGGTTCGATTCCAGACCGGGTCACCATTTTAGGCTTGTATAAACATAACTGAATTGCCTTTGAATCCTCTCGGTCGAAAGCAATAACAATACATTCAGCTATTTGGAACGCAACGAATGCAGCTATTTGTAATCCGCATAAAGATACCTATACCTACCCTCATACTGGAAAAGGTACAGAAGTGTTATTTGAGATTTTTGTACTTCAAGCAGTATGGATATTATCCATTTTTGTATCCGACTGCATTTATCACAGGCATGGTTGGCTATAATTCTCTCTGTCTCAGAGATCATGTCCTATGTTTTGAGTCTAAATCGTAGTAAAACTGATAATCCTAGCTTACTAGCCAATGTGGATCTTTTCGTACCAAATAATTATCTTGGTGCTCGATCGCACCTTATTTTCGAGGAGCCGTTCTCGCGCACTAACCTTACGAGGTGGAACTTCTTGGCGCGTGCTTTGCGGCGCCTAAATTAAAGTCACTTGATGGCACCAGATTTTAATACAATATTTTTACCGCCAACTCACACTCGCTTAAATATTATTAGTGACATTCTATTTTTATAATTACGATGTTGTCTTTATTATTTTTACTTTTCAATGTCTTGGTTTTACTGTAATGTTGATTAGTAATAAGCGAATAAACAAATAAATAAAAAAATAAAATAAATACACTTACACACATGGTACGGCCATACATACAAATAAACATTTAATAATAGGTATAGTAAATTGATGTCGTATGGTAATAAATCTTAAAGACATAATACTCCTTATTTTTGGGCAGTCATGTAAAACATATCAATCGACTCAGAACGCAAATAAAATATGGATTTAACAATAAGTTTAACAATGTTTACTATGTCTGGGCTCATTTCACTTGCATGAAAATTGGCAAACACGAAGTCTTACTTAATTTTCCGAACAGCTACCCAAGTCAACTGTTTGATTGACGTACGAACAATGGTGGCCTGAATAACTGCTGAAACAATGGACAATACTTGTTCGCCGTCACTGTCCCTTATACACAATGAGTCCCCCGTAAATGAGACAACTTGGAGCGCTCTGCGATTGGTTCGAAACGCCGCTGAATATCGTCACTGGTAAAGTAAAGAGGTAAGGTCGATAGAAGGAAATGCCTGTAAGATAAAATATAGATTTCTCACTCGGAAATTATCACAGTACATTTTTATTTATTTTTTTATTATTTTGTTTTTTTTTTTATTTATTTATTTAACCAGTTGATAGCAGTTCCTATCCTTTGTGAAAATTAACCAAAATTGCTATTAGAATATGAATATAAAACCGAATTACAAAGTTAATCAAAATTACCACACGAATATGTATATATAAATACATACGTTATAAAGTATTTACATTTTTTGTCCAATTGATGGCTAACAACCGCTTTTGGACGTGTCGAAATATTTGTGTTCGGTAGTAAGTCTCATTACTACTCTAATCTTTAAGTAACATGCATAGAACGTTAAGAATTTAACTAATAGAATGAAAATAAATAGTTTCTAAGGAACTTTGGAACATCCTAAAAGTTATTCAACATAAAATCATATTACAAAACAAAAAAAGACCTATTAATTAAAATAGTCAATAATTTCAATGGGTACCTACTAAAAGTTACTCATCGTAATAACTAAAATAGTCAGTAAAATAATCAAAATAGAAGCCTAATAATTGAAATAGTGACATACAAGAAGGTTGAACACTCATGCGCAGATTTTCTAGGTTTCATATAATATTAGATAAACATTTTCACAAATTTCCATATGTAGGTACTATCGTGATATTGTACTATCGCGCCTATCGTACTATCGTATTAAGTGAACGGGATAGGTATCTAAAGACGTTGTCTAAACGCTCAAAATATCGAAATCAGAGGTGTTCCAGAGTCGGCTGTAGAAAATATATTTAACATCATCAGTAAGATTGGAAATGTATAATATTTATTTAACTCTTAAATAATTACTAAATAAATAATAAAATGTCATCGAAACCGCATGAGACTGCAATAAGAAATGCCCCCCAGAAAGGAATTGTGTACTGCGTATATTGATATGTCTGTTAACCCTCAACCCATCTTTGTATGTAAGAATCTGACTCTAAAGTAAAGGTACCTACTATCCAAAACGAAATCAGAAGCCAGGGAATCTAATTCTAGTTCTAATCTAATTCGTTTTTAGCTTTTTTATAATGTCAAAAAACTGCAATATAGTCTTCGATTTCATAATTGAAAATGTTTTGAATTAGTATAAGATTTTTTTTGTTTCTTACATATATTTTTTTGGCTCAATAAACTAAAGTACAATAAACTAATCATCTCAGTTTAGAAATGCCTAATAAATGCAACCGGCGACACAGCGCGGCAGCGGGGAGAGAACGCGCATTGAGCCGAGACTTTTCGTTTACGAGAATCAGACATTTCGATCGCGTACCAGGCGATCTTGATTTGGTCTGTAATAAAAAATTGATGATTAGGATAGTTATCATTGATGCACATTATATTTCCTACATTAGGTTGTAATTTTAATACCAACATAGATGTAAAAGATATACTACATTTAAAAAAATGTTAAGGTTGAATTACTGTTGTTATATATTATTTTGACAATGAATTGTACTTTTTTGTACTAGGTATTTTGATATTAAATCTTATATTACTTAACATATATTAAATATTAATGACTGTTTCTTTCTTTTTTCACATATAAGTTTATTTATATTATTTAATAGAATTTTAGATTATATTTATTGCCGATTATAATATAATGGAATTGCATTTTATTTATTTTATTATCTTTTAATATTTTTCATTATTATTATTTTATTTATTTTTTATTTCGAAGACCACATGTTAGGGCAATTTAGTGTTATTGGATTTTTACTAAAACTTGTACATTTGTAAACCCTAGAACGGGCTAGTCCCAGTTGGGTGACAGAAACAAATAAGCAAAGGTTAAGGTTTTGCCATCCGGTTCCTGTTATTTTTTTTAAGCAAATCAATGTTTTATAGTAATTAATTCTTAAATAAATAAATAAATAAATTACAAACAAATAAATACACCCCCCCCCCCCAGGCCCGGCGGTGCAATAGTCGGTGGCGAAAGAGACCCTAGGGGTTCAACGGCAAGGCTCATAGTCCTAAGATTGGATTCGTGTCTCGGCGTCAGGTGGCAACCGGCCGTAAAACACCATAGCCACGTTTTATCCATTGTCCATGAAATTGCACAAATACTATACTATGAAAATTATCACATATAATATGACGTCTACTGTAAGCAACGGTCAAACCACAAACACATCATTGCGATTAGCATCCTGGAACATAGGTTCCATGACGGGCAGAAGTGCGGAGCATATATATAGCGACATCCTAAAAAAGAGGAAATCGGATGCATGCTGCGTGCAAGAGACCAAGTGGAAGGGTCCAAAAAGCTCAACTCGACGCCGACACAGCAGTGGTGGATTTACTATATAACATGTGGCTCTTTTCATATAACGGCAATACTTTTGAAACGTGTGTGCGAAATATCCTACTCAACGGTGAAATAATCAATTCTCAGTCGTTTCAATCTCATCGCTTGGATCCCTCTCGTCGCGTAGATAATGCAGTATAATAAGGGAGGACTGATTCTGACGGGGTGGGCCCGTATCCAAGGAGGAAAATATCGCTTGAATGGCTGGCAATAATCAGGTCGTCGATTTCCCTTTCCGATTTGCGACAATTTCCGAAATTCAACCTTCTCGCCTTTTCTCAGTCGGACCCTTTCGACGCGAGACGTGTGCCCTGAATCTCAACCGTGCTTATTTGAATCTGGTGAGCATGATCCTACCTAATCGTATAGTAGGTGTATGCAAATGGCACACTTGTAACTTTTCACTAAATTGATATTTACATTTGAGTGAATTAACATAATTTTGTCGAGTAATATCAGGTGTTCTTGAAATATTTCTTAGCACAGACTTTTTCATACGATTGTATAATATGCATAGGAAGGATTCATCTTCGGTCTACTTGAGTATGATCCCGTGTTCAGGGCATGTCTAAAATTGCTTTTAGTAGGCCAATAGAGAAATGGTCATATACGAGGCTTGTCCCGAAAGTAACGTCTCCATTATTAAAAAAATCTAAAAAGAGCTTTTTCGAAGAAAAAAATACATGGTTAAATCGAGTATTTATAAACAATTTTTCGACATAATCGCCGTTCATATCGAGGTTCTTTTGTAGTCGATTTGGAAGCTTTTGTATGCCAGTGTCATATAACACTCCATCCACCTCTTTTTCCAAGTAGTCCTTCACTGCAGTCTTCACTTCTTCGTCTGAATTCAGCCTTTTCTCACCCATATGTTTCGTTGGGTTGGAAAAGGCGGACACTGACGACGATTACGCACTCATCTTGTTCGCGTGTCTTAAATGTACTAAACGTCTGACCTCAACAGTTAACCCCTCCTATCGCGGGGTAAAAATTTAGTCGTCACTTCTGCCCGGGACAGTTTTGCGCGTGAAGTCGATGGCCTTGAGAAAAACGACCATAACTTTTAAACTACTATACGGATCGTAAAAAGAATAACTGTAAAATGATTGCATTGAAATTTGACATTTATAATATTATAACCTTATCTCGTCAAACAATTAAGATAATAATGAATAAATATTTAAAAAGTTGGCATTTTACGCAGCGCGGAGCGCCCTAACCAATATTGGTTAGATACAATTTTAGCATTTGTAAGCGTCTAACCAAAAATGGTTAACTCAAATAGGAAGGGTTAATAAGATATTTTCTTATTTTCTTATAAAAAATTCTTATTTTCCTATAAAAGATAAGAAACTGACGGTCACAGAAGTGGTACCAACTTAGAGAAATAAAATTTCCCTTGGCCGCTAGGACATTGGAGACCTTACTTTTGGGACAACGTCGTACTTGCTCTTTTCTATCGTATACTCTCCAAATCAACACCATCCTATCTGCATGAACTTTTCGAAGTTCTCACAGTCTTATACTTTTATCAGGCGTGGATAATTTACTCAAAATTCCCTTTCATAATAATGATTTCTCCTCCTACTATTTATTTGTCTATGGTGCAAGACTCTGGAACGATCTCCTAGCAAATTTCTCCGACAAGCTTTTATTTACCTTGCAATGTTTGTCAGTATGTGTGTTTAGGTCAAATCTTGCAAGCAGATTTAGAACCAGTTCCTTTTATCCTATGAAGTTGAAATTTTACATATCGGTTCAGTTCCGATGACATTGCATTTTTAGGTATGACCTGATTCTGCACTCAGCATCGGCTCCCGACGAGGGGACTCCTGAACGGTCAACAGCACGGACATGAAATTTTGTATAAGCGTTCAATTATGATAGCCCGTTATAAGGTTTATTATGCCATGGCTGCTAAGCCCAGGGTTGACTCCCGATGAGGGGACTCCTCAACGGTCAACAGCACAGTCACAAAATTTTGTATACGCATTCAATTATGATAGCCCGTTCTAAAGTTTACCATGACATGTCTGCTGCGCCCAGAGTTGGCTCCCAACGAGGGGACTCCTCAACGGTCAACAACACAGAAACGAAATTTTATCTACGCATTTAATTATTATAGCTTATTCTAAGTTTTATCATGACATGGCTGCTGCACCCAGGTTTGTCTTGGCACAGAGAAATTCAATAAAAGCTTGTTTTTAAAAATGTGTTTTTTAACTTATTACAATCATTTTAGTCACACCTCAAAAATTACTAGTTTTCTAAGAAGACTCTAATTAAAAATATTTCTCTCGTTTCTCTTCTAATTTCATTGCCTCGAGCTTTCTTAATTTTAAATATGTTAATTTGTATTTTATGCATATTCAAAAACTCGCGCACTGCCCTGTGTTTAGGTTAATTGTAAGATATCGCACTATGGCAATAAGGTCGCCTTTTTGTGTTTCCAATTTTTAAATTGAAATAAATTGTGTATTATTTTGTTTTATTATTACTTTTCTCTCCAAAAAGCCTATATATTGTAATCCGAAAGACTGAGGTATGTGCTGGATGACGGCAAATATTCAGGACAGATGAAGTCGATGTATCTGTTATCTAAACCACTCTTGGGTTTTTATTAGCTTTGAGGACCGGAGTAGAGTCTCATTGGAAGAATATTTAGTGCTGTTGGAAAACCAATTAGTACTGTTGGATGACCAATGATTACATCTGAACCGTATCAGGTAGGTTTTTACGATTTTTTTCGAGAATAGTCTCCACTGATTTTTATTTCTATACAATGATTTTTATTTCTTTTTTTCATCAGAAAATCTGTTTGATGAAATATTACTCTTTGGGATATACGTTACTTACACGACGTTTTACGTGCAATAAAGTTTTTCGAAATAGATGTATTTATTTTTGGAGCAAATGCCATCTAGAAGACAACTGTTATTATTGTGTAATTTTGAAGATATTATCAATTTTCACCTATATTCCTGAAAATATTTTTATTATTTCACTTTTATAATTTAGGCAATAAAGATATATGTAGGTATCTATCTATCTTACTCAAATCAAATTATATTTTTGAAATAGATATATTTATTTTCAGAACAAATATTGATCAGGCATTCGCATAACATGCAGTGTACTGTATTTCACGCGGTACTACAAATTTAAAGCGTTAAATGTGTCAAAAAATGTCATAAAAAATGTGTAAATATCCTATGTGTACTACAAATTCAATGTATTACAAATTTCAAGCGGTAAATTCGTTTCTATCCTATTTATAATGTCAAACAACCGCGATAGTCTTCGATTTTATAGTGTACTGACTGTATAATAAGCAAACGGGCATAATGAGCAAATGCTATGTAGTAGATATTTTTGTATTTTTCAATTTGATTTTTGTATTTGTCAATTTTCATATATTTTCATGATAATATTTTTAAATATTCACTTTAATCCCTAAAGCCCCAATTGGCCGATATCGGCCACAGAACGATTCAGCGTGACGGCCCCGTTTTAATTCTATTTTAGTTTAATTTGTTTTATTTTATTATGTTAATAATATGTTTTATTTCAATTATGGGTACAGTGGTTTGGCAGTAATTAATGTTTTGGTGAGACAGTGTCGTAATTTATTTTTTTTACTAATATTTACTAAAATTTTTAGGGACATCAACTTGTCAATCGGGCCGAGGCCTGAATTGCTAATAATTAGGCAATAAAGATCTATCAATCTATATATATTACACGCAATGAAATATTTTTAAAATAGATATATTTATTTTCAGAGCAAATGTCGGTCAATAATGAACGGGGTCATTAAATGTTTTTGGCATTTCAATTCGGCGTGTAACTGTCAGGCGCCATTTCGCTCGCGGGCCGGGAGCTCTCTCGTAATCGCGCTGTTTCCTGCGTTATTTCTCGCGTGCCCTTCGGTTCGGGGCAGATTTATTGCGTATTCCGCCGACCGCACGCAGCGCCGCCAATTTCTTTCGCATACGCGCTCCCATCGCGCGCCGGGCCCGAGAGCGGTAAACAAAGCAATTCGCGGCAGGCAATAAAAATGAGTGATCGAACGTTCAATTAACCCAGTTGTTGCGATTTTCGCGAGGCGCGCGCCACTTGAAATACACGAAAATCGTTTCGCTCGTAATGTAATTTTAGAATCGGTTATTGCCATTGTCGATATTGGAACATAACAATCACGTATCCTTAAAGACCCACGTATTGGCCAATATATGTGCCGATACTTCTGACCAATGCATATGGCCTACGTGTAGAGGGGAGTTATTGGTCGCCTTAGCAGGTATTGTAAAATTGGCCCATATAATGGCGTTAGATCCTGCACAAACCAAAGGGCGTTTGCGGAAGTTGGTTATCGCGTCCATACATTGTACATGCGTCCAGTAAGTAACAAGCCCCAGCATCCTTTATCTTCTTTTTTCCATTTTTTTATAACAATGTTACTTTGCATTTGCACACATAAATAGCATTTATACGCTGTAATTAAATAAACCGCGGCGGATTTCATCAGCTCGACATCCATTTCAATGCTCTTCCTGGCGCCATAAAATCAGCACAAAATAAGACCTACTTTAAAAGGCTGCTTAGAAACTGGCTTGTAAAAGAGGGAAGACAAGGAATTTTTAAAATACTGGACATTATAATCTAACCCGGACATTTGAATATTTTGAATCTTATATTGTATTATTATATTATTATTATTATTTTATTTATTATTATTATTATTATTATTATTTTGTTTTAACGTATATTAAGAGATAATTTGTTTTAGTTTTAACACTATTTTATCTTAGTTATAAATAAAATGCAGGACTATTTTGTTTAAATTCTTATTCTAATTTTTACTATTTTAAAGTGTTTTGTTTTTTTTGTTTTTTTCTGATTTGAATTTATTTGCTGTCATTTTAATTTTCCACTTCTAACTTTAATTTAATTATTTAATTTAATCGTGTATTTAGTCATTTTTAATATTGTTTTGCAATTCCATTTTTGTGCATACATGGAATATATGCCACTCTTATAAACACGGTATTTGTGCAAGCACATTAAAAAATAAATGTTTACCTTAGAACCGGTCCCGGCCTAGTTAGGTGACGTTGCCACTAGACTATGCATTGTATTCTTTTTTCTGCTTTTGATTCAATTTTGAAAGTATTTCTATGCATAATTCCTAAGCTGAAATTGTTTACTTTTTAATTATATTTGCATTACTTATATAAATAAATAAATAAATAAATAAATTTTGATGCGCGCTTTGATGTCCGCACATTAGCCTGCACAGACACAAATACTAAACGACCTTCAAACGTGTAAATTGAGCCACAGACTCGTGGCCGATACGTGTGCCAGTATGATGGCCAACTCATTGGTCAACGTCTAGGCCAAATCTTTGGTCAACGAGTGGCATAGCAATTACATAACAGGTTGGTTAGAACATTTCTTAGAACGTGGAGATACGACGCTGAGCAAGATATTGAGGGTGTCAAATACAACATGCGAATACGTCACCCCAGGGAGTTATAACGATATCGAGCCATTTTGTCTCCCATGGAGCGAACGCAAAAGACTACGTGGACAGCACAATACACAGCCAAACTACGCCAACAGACCGTAACAGTCTATCCCCTTACCTCGAGACACTAATAAGTGCTACAAGCAGGCTATCCTCACACCCTTACTACCAGATTTAAATGAAGTCGTCCATCCTCCAGTAGGGTCACAGATTCGACGTCGCTTGCGTGGATTCTAACTGACGTTAGAAGTAAGTCAAGTTTGAATTTATTGCAGACCGCAGTGCCATTTGTCCGTCACGCTACAAGGGTTTGGGGTATCCAACGGATCGCTTCTCAGGATAGATGACGCCAGGTCAACAACTACACAGACATCTTCGGAAACGTACAATTCCTGACTTCCCATAGTTTAGGTACATGACTTGGGACGCAAACTGCACAGTTCCGCACCCGATCCCAACTGACTGCTGGTTGCATATAGAGTTGTCAAATACAACGGGCGAACCCGTCACCTCAGGAAGTTTTCACGGTTAGTCGTTCTCTCTCCCGTGAAGTGAACGCAGAAGACTTGAACAAAACAGTCCACCGTCAAGCTCCGCCACATGCCCGTAAGAGGCCAACGCCTTAACTGCGAGATAGCCAGGAGTGTTCAGCCAGTCGGGGGAGTCTGGAAACTGTATTGTTTCCTATAGAGCGGGGGTGGTTGCGTACCTTACGGCGACTACTCTTGAAATGACCTTTGGCCATCCGATCCCGGTTCAGAGCCGGGCAAAGGACGCCTTGGTCCGCGATAGATTCGGTGTACACCGTTTCACCGCTTCGTAAGGGAGAGGCCCACGCAAGCGACCTCGAACCCGGAACCAATCGAGAGACCGGAGAAATCTGGTCACAATTGGAAGTAAGGGCGCGAGTGTCTCGAGCCGCCGGGAAGTAATTCCTGGCTTTCTCGCGGTAAGGAGTTGGTCTCTTACGGGTTGTGGCGTAGCTAGACGTCGGATTGTTTTGTCCAAAGTCTTCTACGCTCACTGCAGGTCGATAGAACGACTAATCGTTAAAACTTCCTGTGGTGACGGGCTCGCCCGTTGTAGTTGACAACTCAATATGTTAGTCGGAGTGCACAATCGATTGGCTTGCGCCGCACGGTGCGCAGACCGTCCAGGAGCGCCAGAGGTTTGACTCCCAGGGGAAACTGACCAGGGCCAGAGTCCTACCCAGGTTCGCACCCCGTGCGTGGAGGCCGTCGGATGGTTGTTGACCCGTGAGTATGACCGACCCTGACCACATGGGTCTTCGTGGCCGACCCATCATGGGCCCGTTAGCTCCCAAATTTCGGTATTAGTAAAACTATTGGTTTGAGTCGCTAGAGCTCGAACTTTAAACTTCCTACGATCGCAGCGAATATGCGTCATGTGCATATTCACGGCCATACGCCCCGACACAGCCCACCCTCTTTTAATCTCTGCGATCGCCCATTAGTCGTGACCCCGCTCACTTTTAGTGATAATGAGGCCTGATGATCGGATACTTTGACCGCAATCAATGGCTGATAATGATGGACATGGTCATGCGACAATGTCATTTCAGGATATTTATTAATTACATTTTAGTTTAGGTACTTTAAATTTCATTAGTTAAATATGTATATAGTACAGAATGATACATAAACTACAGTAAAAACAATTTCTGAATACTAATGACTGGTAAATGTAAAACCTAATAAAATATAGGTTTTTTTTATTACTTAAATATGTTACAGTAATAATTAAACTAAAAATGTTTAACTAATAATTTTATCGACCAAATAATATAACAGCTTTCCTATCAATATTTTTTTTTTAATTAAATTTTTCAGTAGCAGTGTTTTAAATAATTGCTCATTATGTGTTGTCTTTACGAGAGCAGATTTAACATAATACATTTTTGTCGTAATAAAAGTGAAATATCTTTGTCCTAACGTGGTTCTCATATATTATGTAACGTAAAGATAATACCGTAATACTATGATTAATATGTGGTATTAAATTTCTCAACTCCATAGTACGATTGGACAACCCTTCTGAATGGGCGAAATGCAGGTGGCGCTAATATAATTGAGGGCCATACAAATAGAAAGTTATTTGGCCATCGACATATTATGATACCATTGATAATGTATGTTCTATAAAGGACTGATTGATTATAGAGCTAATGGGTTAGGTTGGTCACACTCACGGGTCAACACCCATCCGGCGGCCTCCACGCATGAAGTGCGAGCACGGGCAGGACTCTGGCCTTAAGGCTAGTTTCCCCTAGGAATCAACCTTCTGGCGCTCCTGGACGGTCTGCGCACCGTGCGGCGTAAGCCAATCAATTGCGCACTCTGACTAACAGCCGGGAGAGTCTGGAAGCAGTACTGTTTCCTATAGAGCGGGGGTGGTTGCGGACCTTACGGCGACTGCTCTTGAAACGACCATCGGCTACCCGATCCTGGGTGAACAGCCGGGCAAAGGATGCCGTGGTCCGCGATAGATTCGGTATACACTGTTTCACCGCTTCTTAAGGGAGAGGACCGCGCAAGCGACCTCGAACTCGTAACTGGAATCTGGTCGCAATTGGAAGTAAGGGAGTGAGTGTAAGCCCGCTGGGTAACACTCCTGGCTATCTCGCGGTTAAGGCGTTGGTCTCTTACGGGCATGTGGCGGAGCTTGACGGTGGACTGTTTTGTCAAAGTCTTCTGCGCTCACTTCAGGGTGATAGAACAACTAATCTTTAAAACTTCCTGAGGTGACGGGTTCGCACGTTGTAGTTGACAAATTTAATTGATTGATTATAGAATCACTGTAATTTAACGTATAAGAACAATCATAACATTTAAGTATTACGGCCATCTATGATATTTTTATATGGGCTGATTATATAACAGAAATAATACGGATAGATAGAGTGACATATATTAATCTATCTATCTACATTATAATTATTTACAAGACATGTTTTTTTTTAAAACATCAAATGATCTATCTGAACACTGTAATTATTTACAGAACGTAGTAATTTTGAAAACACGTATTAATCTATCTGAAGTCTGTAATTAATACGTATTGAAACCTGTATAAAATTAAAAATTTACATCATTATGTAAATAGTATTAAAATAATAGGAGATATGATTTCAAAATTCGTTTGGTATTATATTATAATTTTATATCGATGTAGAATACCATCTATAGTCCGCCGCCATACTGCGATACCATGAATGCCGACATATTGAGCATACGACTTCCTTCTACACTTTTCTTTCCACAATAAAATTTTAGCTGCCTAAACTTAGTACTGCATTAAGAAATATAAACCGTATATAATTAATTCTATAGGTTCAGTTGGAAGCGATAGTCTGTGCAGAGGAGATAAACGCGGATGCTAACCTATAAAACCGGTCTAAACCGCACTCTCAATTCTTATGAAGACCTTTGAATTAAATTACTTTTAGAATTTTACTCTTAAGAAGAGGAGAGATCGCGAAGGTCTTATTTTTCCGTTCAAACTACTTGATGCCGGGATAGAGTCACCAGCTTTATTAGAGCGTTAAGTTTCAAAGCACCATCCAGACTCGGGCAGTATATAACCTTTCACATTCCCATTTGGCAGACAATTAAATTTTCCACAATCCTACCTCACGTACATATCGGTTATTTAGTTATTTGATATTTATTTAAGGGTGTTATTTATAAAACATCGTTTTTGAGTACGCAAATTATAGGAACCGAATGGCAAAACCTTAACCTCATGCTTATTTGATTATGTGACCCAACTAGGACTAACCCGTTCTAGGCAGGACTCTAAAAGTACCATAGTACCCTGAAACGTAGTCTTCAAAAAAAAAACAATATAATACAAAATTTTAACAAAAAAAACCGACCTATTTTTTTATACGTACTGCAGCCAGTATATACACTACTGTGAAAAAGTCTTCGAACAGTTACCTACAAAATAAACGAGGTGTCGTATTTTTGAAAGTAACTAAGTGAGCCCATTCCTTTTTTTTGTCGGGCTTGTTCATTCATCGGAGGAGTCATAAAACTTTATTAGACATTTCTGCAACCTACCTTGGTTGGGAAACAATTAAAAGAGTGGACAATGGTTAAACTTTCACAAAATGCCGTTCTCGTCTTTACCTGAAAAAGGGGTTGTATTTAATACTAATGTTATTTTTGAGTAGTTGCATATTGAGCACGTCGCAAAACGGTTATTGTGAAATGGTTTTTGATCCTCTCTGCGAATATTTAAAAAAAATATAATTCGAAATACAGTCGTATATATATATATATATATATATATATATATATATATATATATATATATATATATATATATATATATATATATATATATATATATATATATATATATATATATATATATATATATATATATATATATATATATATATATATATATATATATATATATATATATATATATATATATATATATATATATATATATATATATATATATATATATATATATATATATATATATATATATATATATATATATATATATATATATATATATATATATATATATATATATATATATATATATATATTTATATATATATATATATATATATATATATATATATATATATATATATATATATATATATATATATATATATATATATATATATATATATATATATATATATATATATATATATATATATATATATATATATATATATATATATATATATATATATATATATATATATATATATATATATATATATATATATATATATATATACATATATATATATATATATATATATATATATATATATATATATATATATATATATATATATATATATATATATATATATATATATATATATATATATATATATATATATATATATATATATATATATATATATATATATATATATATATATATATATATATATATATATATATATATATATATATATATATATACATGTATTTCGTAAATATTTTATAAATATCAATCAATGGTACTTATTTAAAATTATACACATATTAAGTATGTATAATAGACAAAATTTTATCTAAAAGATAAACCGACTCTTTTTTAATTTTTTTATTAGTGCAGCAGCCATATCATGGTGATACTTACAACGGGCTATCTTGAATGCGTATACAAAATTTCATGTATAGCACATACAGTTGAGGAGTTCCCTCGTTGGAAGCCGCAGTCCATGGTGAAACTTAGAACGGGCTTTCATTATTGAATACATATACAAACTTTTGTGTCTGTGATGTTGACCGTTGAGGAGTTCCCTCGTCGTGAGCCAACCCTGGGTGCAGCAGCCATGTTATGATAAAACTTAGAACGGGATATCATAACTGAATAAGTATACAAAATTTGGGGTCTGTGCTATTGACCGTTGAGGAGTTTCCGCGTTGGGAGCCAACCCAGGGTGTAGAATCATGTATTGATTACCATAAAAGTAAATAATTGTCATAGGAATTGAACCAACATGTAAATTTTCAATTTCTAATGATAATATTTGAGAAGTTCCCTCAATTCCTTATGGACTCCATCATCAGAACTGAATTTTGATTAAAATGGGACCAATCTGAAAGTATATTATTTCGAATAAAAAAAATCCAAATCGGTTCTCAAATGGCAGAGTTCTGAGGTAACAAACAAAATAATTGTACAGCCGAATTGATAACCTCCTTTTTTGCAAGTCGGTTAATGATTAATTAAGATATTAGCGTCAAATTAGGAGATCGAGCTATAAAAAAAATCGATTGTGCACCCTAAGACTTTCGACCTTCCCCTCCCCCCCTCCCACGCTAGATTTTAATTGTTCGAACCCTACAAAATTGACACCGCCTATTTCTTCGAGTGTCCGCCCATTTCGGATATTTTGGATATTCTCAGGTCTGATTTCGCCACAATGGTTTTTTTAATAACCTAAATAAATAATCACATAAATTAATTACCGACATCGTTTTCGTTGTCGGTCTTGTAATCATTCCTCGAAACAACATGTTATACGACTATATCCACAAAAAAACTACTTTTAGACTGTTTATTTCAATTTCTGGTTATGTAATCTTTTTCCTTTTTATCACATTCGATTAGTTAATAGACATATGTATATATAAACTTTTCTGGGCATTTGGCACGATATCAATGAAAACTAACATTTTTATTATCATGTCGTTCATTGTTTACATGCCATTATCAAATAGCCGACTCAACCGGATTTAGATATGTCTACCTAATTAACTTTAGATTCGTTATTAAAGGCTTGTGAATATACATTGTAAACATATCACCTGTTTAGGATTGGTGCTCCGTAAAACCTTGAAATGAGCATTTCGTATTAAAAATATTTTCCCTTTTTACACGACTGCCCAACAAAAAAAGAGTGTTATGTATTCAGGATTGATCTATATATGTGTTCCGTTTCTTTATTCCACCATAACTTCTCAACGCTCGAACCAATTTAGAAATGTGTGGAATATTAGAATCGTTATGTCATCCCAAGTGTCATAGGCTACCAAGTGTCATACCATATATCAAATACGTAGTTGTCTAAATGCCCAAATGCTCAAATGTCCAAA